>JBBIGA010126614.1:0-23912 GCA_037576975.1 Alestes dentex | reverse complement strand
TGGAAGACGGCCTTCATTACTCCCACCGGCCACTATGAGACGCTGGTTATGCCGTTTGGCTTGTGCAATAGTCCGGCTGCATTCAAACAACTCATAAATGATGTACTCCGTGACATGCTGGGACGCTGGGTCTTTGCGTATTTGGATGACATCCTCATCTATTCGAAGACGAAAGAAGAACATCACCAGCATGTCAGAGCAGTGTTAAAGAGGTTGCTGGCCCACCGACTGTTCTGTAAGCTGGAAAAATGCGCTTTCCACCAGCGCTCCACAACATTTCTGGGGTTTGTCATTACACCTCAGGGTGTGGCCATGGACTCCCAGAAGCTGGACGCTGTGCGAAACTGGCCTCTACCCACTTCGCTTAAACAGCTCCAGAGCTTTGCTAATTTCTATCGCCGCTTCATCTGGGGCTTCAGTTCCGTCGCAGCACCTCATACTGCTCTCACCAAACTTTCCAAGTCACCATTTCATCTCATCACCGACGCCACTAAAGCCTTTCATCACCTCTGACACCTCTTCACCACCGCTCCCATCCTCATCCACCCGGACATTGCCAAGCCATTCGTTGTGGTAGCTCAGTGAGTAGGATACTTGCCTCTGGACCAAGAGGTCATGGGTTTGAATCCTACATTCAGCACACCACCACTGGGTCCCTGAGCAAGACCCTCAACCCTAAATTGCTCCAGGGAGACTGTCCCCTGTAGTAAGGGAATGGAAGTCGCTTTGGATAAAAGCATCTGCTAAATGCCGTAAATCTAAATGTAAATGTGGAAGTGGATGCCTCCGATGTGGGCGTAGGAGCCGTTCTCTCCCAACGAGGTCCAGACCAGAAAATCCAGAAAATTTAATCCCACTCAGCAGCATTACGGGGTATGGGACTGTGAACTGTTGGCCATCAAGTGGGCTCTGGAGGAATGGCGTCACTGGCTTCAGGGCGGCCGTGACCCGCTCATTGTCTGGACTGACCACCAAAACCTGATTGGCATCCAGCAGGTGAAACAACTTAATCCTTGCCAGGCGCGGTGGGCCCTGTTTTTTGAGCAGTTTCACTTCACCATCTCGTACCGTCCGGGGTCGAAGAACGTCAAAGCAGATGCCCTCTCTCGTGCCTACCAACGTGACGCGCCCCGGACAGACCCCGCGCCTATAATTCCACCTGTGATAGTTGTTTCGCCCCTCCAGTGGGAGTTTGAAGATCGCGTCCGCCAGGGGCAGGCCTTGGAGCCCCCACCGGCAGCCACTCCACCTGGACGTCTTTACATGCACACTCCTCTACGAACCGAGACTCTTCAGTGGGCCCATTCATCGGCAGTGCCCGGTCATCCAGGAGTTAATCGGACCCTCACTCTCCTGCGGCGCGCCTTCTGGTAGCCTAAGATTGTCGCAGATGTCCGAGAGTGTGAGAGAATGTCCAGGCATGCGCGGTGTGCGCCAGGGCCAAGACCACCAATAACCGAGCCACGGGCGAACTACAACCTCTCCCTGTTCCTCGCCGTCCCTGGTCGCACATCGCGTTGGACTTCATCACCGGACTGCCGGAGTCGGAAGGAAAGAACACCATTCTCACCACCGTTTCTCCAAGGCCGTGCACCTGGTGCCGCTTCCAGGACTCCCCACAGCCAAGACCACAGCTGAACTTATTTTAGAACATGTAGTCCGCTTGCATGGGTTCCCCAAGGACATCGTCTTGGACAGAGGGCCTCAGTTCACCGCACATTTCTGGAAGGCCTTCTGCCATCTGATCGAGGTCTCGTGCAGCCTCTCTTCTGGGTACCACCCTCAGACCAACGGTCAGACGGAGCGGACCAACCAACAACTGGAGTGCTTCCTGAGATGTTTTGTTGCCGACCGTCAGCGCTCCTGGGCCCACTACCTCATTTGGGCTGAATTATCTCACAACCTTCTGATGTCCTCTGCCACTGGGATGAGCCCATTTGAGGTAAGTTACGGTTTCCAGCCTCCGATGTTTGAACATCAAGAACCGGAGGTTGACGTACCATCGGACCAACAGTTGGACACCCTCTGGGACGCATGTACCGGGTTGACAGGGTATATCTATCCACCAAAAATCTTCACCTGTACACGGTGTCACAAAAATTATCTCCACGTTTCATCGGACCCTACCGCATCACTCATCGCATTGGAACATTCTCACGCCAATCTAATCGTATCCAATAGAAAGCTGAGGCTCTAAGCTTTAATTTGAGTCTCTAGGCCATACCATTGTCAAGATATCCGGGGTTATGCAAACCACCCCCCCCCCCTCAGAGACCCACTTTGACGGACAATTTCTTCCTCCAGTGAGGTCGGAGCGGCTATTTACATATACTCGAATTTAACCAATAGAATGTATTGGTCGGGGGTGTGCGTGGTATAAAAGCCAGAATATCAGGGAAAGACCAAATTCAGGATGTTTGAGGACTTTTGAAGACATTCGATGAGGATATTTGGCCAGCAGATTGGAATTTCCAGGAGAAAATTTGAAAGACGCGCTGAGAGGAGCGGCAGACGCGCTCAGGGGGGGCGCTCCAGTTTTCATCTAAAAGTACAATTTTAACAATTATTTATATTGCTAAGGTGGTACATCTAAATCTGACAAATGTAAATACCAGGCACTGACAATGTCTGAGACACCATTGCATGCATTGTAAATCAGCAGTGCTGTGGTATGAGTTTGCTGTAGTGGGTATACTGTCTTGTTCTATTACAGCGGTGTTCTATTACAGGAGTGTGCAAAGGGACTTGGCAGACTCGTTCCCTTGTCACTAATGTGCACCATCACTGGCGTGCCTTTGAGAATACGTCTGCATGCCAACTGTGGCAGGCGTGCTCAGGGTTGCTGACCCGTGTAGCATAGTTTTAAACCGTTTAGCTTTCACCCCCTATTTTGGCAGCCATCTTGTGTGTTCTGCATTACCAACTTTAAAAGCTCACAAAAGTTATTATTGTTTGTGGTTGGACTCATTTCAAAGCTAAGACTCTGAAATTTCATGTGCCAGAGAAGTAAAAACGTAAACTTATTTTCAAATAACAACACAGGATGGAATAGCGGATTTTATATATGCTTGTGTCACGCTTCTTTGCATTCAGCAATCCTTATCGTCCCTGTCCAAAGAATTTTTATTCTGACACCGAAAACCTATAGCCACAGGTCTTATCAACTTATGTTCAAAATTTTAGCTCAAAAGAATACAAAATGAATTTTCTATAAGGTTTTTGGTGCAAGCAGTACCATTTTGTACAAGCAGAGACGCCATTTTGTTTGGAGAAATCCTTATTTTTATCGCAGAATTATAAATCAATTAACTGCTATAACACTGCAGCTCTCCCATTCATCCCATTCAAAAAGCTCCAGTTCAAACTCCCCGCCAGTCCGAAAGAGTCGACTTCTGCCCAGTCAGACCAGTTTGAATCAATACACAGCTAAATGGAGCCAGAAAAACTCGACAAAACTCCAAAGCAGTTTTACCACAACCCAGGCCAGCAAAAAGACACTTTTAGCGAAGTGTCATAAAATCCAAACACTTACTTTTTCGAAGATAAACATGAGCAATTCTCCATGCGCATCTCTCTGGCCTGAGCATTCTCTGGACTTTTCCTGGAAATTCTCATCACTTGAGCTATAGTTTGGATAACAAAATCTTCAAATATTTTTGGCTGTAAGCTTTCCCTTTACTTTTAGTGAGGGGAATACAATTTCTTCCGGGAAATAGAATGTGAAAAAAATGGAATAGAATGGAGTGAAATGGAATTTGACCTTACAGCTAAGCTTCAGAACTTTGATTTTTTTTGGACATTTCCAAATTATAAATTAGATTAACTCAACATAAGTATTTGTGCTTTTATGCAAGACAGTACAAGCTTATTTTCCACTATCCATCCCAATTTTCTCTTCAGTTTAGTGACTGCCATCCACTGCCTAGGTCTCCTTTTACTACATGACGCTACCAAGCTGGGAGAATGAAGTCTAAAAATCTGTCCTGAGACAGGTGAAGGACTAACATATTGTTTCAAATCATAGCTACTGTAATTTCATTGGACAGCACAACATGCTAGGAGGAGTTCACCAACTGCCAATTCTGTTACATCAGTTAGCATCACACTGTGTGATGGGGAGGTGGTGGTCATCCTTATCATACAAGAGAGGGGGTTCCTGGTCATGTAATTCAATTCAGTTTTATTTTATTTATATGGGGCTTTTTACAACCAAGTTGTCACAAAGCAGTTTTACAGAATACAAGTCCAAGTCCCTAGTGAGTAACTCAAAGGCGACGGAGGCTAGGAAAAACTCCCTCAGCCCGGAGGAAGAAACCTTTTGAGGAACCAAAGCTCAAAAGGGGAACCCACCCTCCTCAGGTCAACCCAGAGAGAAAGAAAGAGAGAGTCTTTATGGGGATAAATAACAAGACAAGGCCTTTATTAACAAGATTATTGACAGATAGGCCATCTACGGCTTGACAGAGTTGGTACCACTAAGTGTCCAAGGAGGTAATTTTTGTTGGAAGAGTAACTAAAAGTCTGTAGTCCATAAACAACAGGATCAGCAGCAACAATACAAGTAGGTTTTCAGAATGGACTTAAAAACTGAGACTGTGTCTGAGTCACGAATGTTATTCCAGAGCTTGGGGGCTATATATGAGAATGCACTTCCTCTTGCTAAAGCTTTCAAAATTCAAGGGACAAGTAAGTAGTCAGCATCTTGAAATATGAGTGAGTGTGGAGGTTCATAGTAATAATAAGTTCACAGAGATACGTGGGTGTAGAATTTTATAATCAATATAACATTTGATTGGAAGCCAACAAAGTCTTGATAATATTGGGCTAATGTGGTCAAATTTCCTGGTTCTAGTGAAGACTCTAGCTATTTAGATTTTTGTTGGATCAGTTACAATAATCGAGTCTGGAGGTATTAAAGGCTCTGACTAATTTTTCTGTATCATGGAGAGATGGAGAACACTTAGGAAAGGTAATTTAGTAACAGTACCTATATGTGTCTAAATAAAAGATCGGGATCGATAGTGACATTGAGATTCTTTACAGTTATCGTTGGAGAGGCTGAGGAACCAGCAAGATCAAGCATTATATGTGACAGTTTGTTTTTAGCAGCTCTTGGACCTATAAGAAGGACCTCTGTTTTATCTGCACTGGGTAAGAGAAAGTTACATGACATCCAGTCTTTAATGCAGTCCCTAATCCTATTTAATCTAAGTTTATCAACAGGGTTGGCAGAGATATTAAGATGTATATCATCTGCGTAGCAGGTGAAAGCTAATCATAATAATCATCCCTAATGGCAGCATGTACGAAGTAAATCAAAGAGGTCCTAATACAGAACCTTGTGGGACACCATTTTTTACTTTGGTGGGTGCTGAGGATTCCCTGTTAATTGTTACAAACTGATAACAGTCGGTAAGGTATGCAAATCCAGGGTTGGACTGTCTGGTCGAGTGTGGCTGGCCGAGGTCATGTGGGGCTAGGATTGGGCTGTTCTGGCTTGGACTACCGGGTTAGCCTAAACGCTTTGTGTTGAGGTGATATTTTAGACCAATTTTACTCCGACATGGGCGCCGGACCCCACCACACACACACGTAAAAAAAAAACACCATGTTACAGGGATCACCCCCCCTTCCGTTCCAGTTCCCTCCAACAGCATGTCCCATTTCACTCCCACTTTAAAAATGCTTCCAACGTCCCTGACAAAGAGTCACCACGGCATACAATTAATCAGCATCCATTTTTACGCATTATTTTTTCTGTGATTAACTGATTGAAATTAACATGTTAATTCGACACCCCAAATATAATCATTGTAACGTCCGTGCCGCCTCTGCCACGCCCCCAGCGGAGTTTGTCACCGGAACTCTGACCTGGGGATTACCTGCAGCGAGTGAGCCTGCATGCTCGCTTCTGATTTGCAGTGCTATGCGCCTGCTAGTTAAATCAGCTGTGTCTTGTTTTCTTTGAGTTAAGCCCTGTTTCAGTTTGATTGATTGTGTCTTCCTATTGGTTCTCGTGTCTCTTCCCGTGTGTCTCCCCTCTATAAAAGGATGGCTGACCCGGCAGTCTAGTGTGCTGTCTCCAACATAATTTTATCATACTTACGTTCTTTTCCACCAGGCTACTCCCTCGTGCACGGGAAGAAAAGCTCAGCAGTGTCATCTTTCCTGTGCTTGTGCTGGCTCACACCTTTCCGGCTTCTCAGTGTCACGATGGACTGGAAGCTCCAGTTCGTCCCTGCAAGCCAAGTAAGAGGCTCCAGCACTGAGTTCATCCACAGTAAGCTGAGATCTTGCTCTCCCTCTCTCTCTCCCTTGTGATATAGAAGTGGCTGCCGCATGAAGCAGAGCTTCTGTTTTCCCCATGTTCCCAGTGACTCCCCGATGTGGAGTCAAGTTTCATCAAGCCCTGCTCAGCAGAGGAGCAACGTCTTTGCTCCCACAGACAACAGTGGCCCATGTGTTAAGCTGGATGAAGGAGAGCGGCTCTGAGCATTTCAGTTAAAGACTGTTCCTACCTTAAGTTACTCCTAACATTTGTGTTCTATATTGTATTTATATTTATGGCATTTAGCTGACGTTCTCATCCAGAGCGATGTACATCAGTGCTCAAGAAGTCCACATCCATTTCTTAAACCTGTAAAGCTAAACTTAAATCAACGTCTACTATTCAACCAACGTCTACTATTCAACCAACACCTGTCAAAGAAAAGTCAGAAATTAAGACAAAAGTAAGGAAGGGATGGGGATAAGAGTGTTTTTTTTTTTGAGAAATAAGCAAACAAAGTGAGAGACATAGTCACCAAGGTGCTCCTTGAAGAGGTGGGTCTTCAGGCAATGCTTGAAAACAGCGAGGGACTCCGCAGATCTGATCGGAAGAGGGAGTTCATTCCACCACTGGGGGGCCAAGACTAGGAAGAGTCTTGACGCATGTCCCCCTCTTCTTTTGAGCAGCGGAGGCTCAAGATGAGCTGCGCTTGAAGCCCTGAGAGGATGAGACATGACACGTTTGATCAGTGCTGTTATGTATGGGGGTGGAAGTCCATTTTTGGCCTTGAAAGCAAGTGTTAAGGACTTGAACTTAACGCAAGCAGCCACGGGGAGCTAGCGAAGGTTCCTTAGTAAAGGTGTGGTGTGTGTGAACGTAGGAACGTTGAAGACTAACCTTGCAGCTGCATTCTGAATCAGCTAAAGTGGTTTAGTTACCCTCTGTGGAACTCCAGCCAGTAGAGAGTTGCATTAGTCCAGTTTGGAGATGACCAGACACTGGATGAGAATCTGTGTGGCTTTCATGGTGAGTAAGGGTCGGATTCTTCTGATGTTGTAGAGAAGGTATCCACATGTTCTGGAGATCTGGTCAACCTGTGGCGAGAAAGACATATCTTCATCTAGTGTAACACCAAGATTTCTTACCTACTTAGAAGGGACGATAACCGAGTTCCCAACAGAAACGATGAGATCGTGGCTTGGTGAAGGACTCCCTTTGATGAAGAGGAGCTCAGTCTTACTGGGGTTCAGCTTGAAGTGGTGGGCCACTATCCAAGAGGAGATGTCGGCCAGACAGTCTGAGATGCGGGTTGAGGCCTGGTTGTCACTGGAAGGGAAAGAGAGAATAAGTTCTGTATCAGCATAAAAGTGGTAGGAAAAAATGTGGGGCCATTACATCCCCGAGAGAACCAGTATATAGAGAAAAGAGTAGTCGTCCTAGGACCGAGCCCTGATTGATCATTAAAACCCCTGTGTGTTTGGTACTCCTCCTGCTTCTGCGTTTTTTCTCCCTGTGGCAGACATGACAATTATATAATTATATTATACTATATAAAATTATATTTATTATATATTACAGTAACAGTGATGTTCACCTCCCTCCACTCTTTCCACAGCCTGAGTGCGTGAACTCTGCGGTTGGAGCTGCACAAATGTTGGAGCCGAACAAGTGAAAGCAGCCTCAAGTCAGGTTACATGTCATTCAGCACGTCCTGCCTTCCCTTCTTTTTTTTCCCCTATTTTACCTTCCCTTCTCACTGAAGGCCCAGCATGTCTAAACGCACACACACACACACACAACACACACACACACACACCATATCAAATTACATGGTGTCATGCAAAGGTGTTGCATATTTTGATGATTTTTGTAAAAATTTAGTATTTAGTAATTTAGTAAATAAAACCTCTGTAACAATTAAAAATAACGCAAATGATAATAGTAACTGAACTAACTACTGATTGCCCAAACATAAACGACCCCGAACGAAGACGAGGGGGCATGGCAGACAAGGCCCGGACGTCACAGTCACCTATACACAGAGGCGGGAGGTTTGAAAGTAGTCAATCCAAGAACGTTATTTATTTCTCCTTGCTACTGATTGGCTGCTGCCCTGTGACGCATCTCTGGCGGACACAGTCCAGAATTTCCCCATAGAGCTATCTTGAGTTTTTCGCTTTGTTCTTCTTAAAGCCGTCTATTTTTATAACTGTATATTAAATTATTACTGTATTTACCCTGCTTATACCAAAGAAAATGACAGTGCATACCAAAGAAATGTGCATGCATGAATTACAGTAGAGTCTATACAGGGTATTTTACGTTCTAGCACTGCGGGAGACAGTGTACACTGCACAGTACGGGTTTACCTTTACTCTTTCTTTAAGGGTAAAGTTTTACGCTGAGTTTAAAATGAAATTAGAGTGTTTTGGGGTATATTTGGGGACATATTTAGGGTATACACTATAAAAAAAACCACATTTTTAAGTATTTTAATTTACCACATCACATATTCACGGTTTTTATACGCGGGTGCTCTTGGAATGTAACCCCCGTGATAAGCAGGGATCTACTGTATACTGTAATTAATTTTTTTCTGATAACATGACACATGATGGACATTTGGCATTTTAACATCCTCTACAGCCTCATTAACACTAAAACATACTTAGAAAGTAGCATACTAGCACTGTTTCACACATTTATTTGAAATATATATTTTAAATTCATAACTGAACACTTTTCAACAATAAACTGCATAAACTGCTTTTGCAAAGGCCAACGAACTAAAACGTCCTCCCAGATGAGCTGAGCTTGCAAAGCTGAAGCTCTGCTGCTACAACTGACTTCAAGATGGTCAGGTCACATAACCAGTATAAGTCTCAGATGCCTGCGGTGAGGCTCATTCTGAAAGCCGGTCCCCTGGTTTTGTCTTACACAGTCTGGCACCAGAAGTTAAGCCATGTCCACACATACACTGGTATTTATATATATATATATATATATATAGACACACACACACACACACACACACAGATGTAGCAGCAATCTTTCAGATTTACAGATTTTACATATGTACAATGTGCAACTGGAATGTTAAAGTGTGTTGTGCCATGTTAGTACAGAAATGTAAACAGAGCAACACAAGCAAAGCAGAGTAATGTAAACAGGGTGACCAGCATAATGTAAACAGAGTAATGTAACAGAGTGACCAGAGTAATGTAAACAGTGTAATGTCAGAGTGACCACAGTAATGTAAACAGAGCAATGTACAGAGTGACCAGAGTATAGTAAACAGTGACCAGAGTAATGTCACAGAGTAATGTAAACAGAGTGACCAGGGTAATATTAACAGTTGTGTACCAGCATACACAGTGTAGCAGCATGTAATGTAATAATAAATCAGATATGATATGAAATATGACAGTGAATGTTCTGAGATATAACAATGAATATGATATGAGGTCTTGTTTCAGTCCCTTAAGGTAATGTAATGAGGGGAGTGGGGCCATGTTCTGATTTAGGACTCGAATGGCCCGAGGATAGAAGCTCCTCGAGTCTCTCTGTTTTGGCCCTGATAGTGCGGAACCTTCTGCCCGATTGCAGAAGTTGAAACAGTCCGCTAATGTGGTGAGACGAATCCTTTAAGATCCGAGTAGCTCTGGACCTACATCTCCTGGTGAAAATGTCCTGCAAGGAAAGGACAGCACGGATCATTCTCTGAAAAGCTTTCCGGTCCTGAACACAGCTATGTGATGTTCTGTGTGAGGATGCTCTCCACAGCGCCTGAATAGAAAGTCCTAAGGATCACTGAGGAGACCCTGAAATTCCTCAGCTGTCGGAGATGACACAGGCACTGCCTAGCCCTTTTGGATTGGACCTGAATGTGAGCAGACCATGTCAGGTCTGAGATGATGTGGACACCGAGATACTTGAAGGACTGCACTCTTTCTACTGGAGCTCAGTTGATGACAAGCCTTCTCCAGTTGATGACGAGTCTCCTTCTGAAGTCCACCATCAGCTCCTTGGTCTTGCAGGAGGCGGTTGTCCGGACACCACGATGCCAGGTTTATCACCTCATCCATGTAGGCCATCTCATCATTGTTAGAGATGTGGCCCAGCACCACCGTAACATCAGCAAACTTCACCATGGTGTCGGAGTGGTCTCACAGTCAGAAGTGTAGAGGGAGTACAGCAGTCATTCCAATATTGGTGGTGATGCTGTCAGAAACACACCTACCCACCCTTCGGCCAGTGAGGAAGTCCAACACCCATGCACACAGACAGCTGTTGAGTCCTAGATCCCTCAGCTTTGTGAACAGTCTACCTGGCACTATTGTGTTGAGTATTGAACTTTAGTCTACCCTGTTTCTTGTTCACATGGCTGAGAGTGGTGTGCAGGACATGGCAGATGGCATCCTCTGTGGATCTGGGTTGGTAGGTGAACTGGAGTAGGTCTGTGGTGCTAGGGATGGAGGTGGAGATGATGTTCTTCAGCAGTCTCTCGAACACTTTCAATACCGCCGAATTCAATGCAACTGGCCGGTAGTCATTCAGGCATGAGGGCTTGCTGTTCCTGGGCATGGGCATGATGGTAGATCTTTTGAAGCATGTAGGGACCACGGAAGATGGAAGTGAACATGCCTGCTAGCTAGTCAGCACAGCAACACAACAAGACAGCCAGTGATGCCGTCTGGTCCCGCTGCTTTCCTGGTGTTCACTCTCCGCAGCGCCGCTCAGACATCGTGCTCCACGATGCTGATCATGCGTTCCATTCTGTATGACGCCGCTTTGCAGGCGCTCATATCACTGATGGCAAGATCCGCGTTGTAAGTGGTGGTCCTGGCGTGCACTGCAGCGTGGATTGATCTGTCCACCCGTGGTTTCTGGTTCGGGAACCACTTGACTCTCACCGTAGCAATGATCTCCTCCACTAGCATGCTAACAGAGCTAATTGCTACATCTGTAAACTCATTGATGTCGTCCACACCAGACCGGAACATGTCCCAGTCTATGCCATCAAGTGCATCCTGTAGCATAGCTTCAGCGTTGCACCTCCCTCATGACCACCTCATCCCTACGTATGCTTTGTTTATATTGAGGAATGAGGAAAATGGTGTTGTGATCTGACTTCCCTAAGGCTAGGTGTGAAACAGCTTTGTAGCCCTGCTTGCCTGGCATGTACCAATGGTCCAAAATTCTATCTCCCCTTGTCGGACACATAACGTGTTGGTAAAAGTTCGGCATAACTTATCTGAGGTTTGCTTTATTGAAATCTCTGACTACAATGAGGGCTGTGCCTGGATCTTTGTTATGAAATGTACTCAGCACATCATGCAGTTCAGACAAAGCCGTACCTGTGTCCACATGGGGTGGGATGTAGACCGCGATGGCGATGACCGAGGTGAACTCATGGGGCAGGTAGAAAAGGTGACACTTAACGCTCAGGTATTCCAAATGAGGCGAGCAGCCACTGGAGAGAGTACAAACGCTCCTGGCATCTCACTACTTTCTGCTGACCATGAAACACACTCCTCCACCCTTGGTTTTGTTCAACTCTGCCGTCCTGTCCATGCGGAACAGTGGTCATCAACTTCAGGAGGAACTCGGCCCCTTACACCCCACTTCACATAAACAACTCGGCTGTTGAGAAAGTCAGCAGTGTTAAGTTCTTGGGTCTGCAGATGACAGACAACCTCAGCTGGACACTCGACACCTGCATCACTTCCTGGTTTGGAAACTTAAACAGCGCAAACAAAAAGTCCCTTCAGCGGATGGTGAGGACAGCTGAGAAGATCATCGGTGTGCCCCTTATACCACTCACTGAACTGTATAAGAAACGCTGCATCCGCTGTGCAACCAGCATCATCACATATCCCATTCACCCATCTCAGGAACTGTTCTCCCTCTTGTTGTCTGAGAAAAGGTTCAGAAGCATCACAACAGTTTCTGTCCCCAACTCACAGAGCCTGCACATAACATCAGGGGTATGAACAGGGTATGACCCTGTGTAGAACTATGCAACTACTATGTAAATGCACATAACTCTTTTAGATTAATTCAGTTCACTGCACTGGCACAAACTGCCTTCTACTCCTCGCTGCTCTAAGCTTGCTGCTAAATGTGCACCATTTCACAATCAGAATCAGAAAATCTTTATTGATCCCTGTCATGTTGGTGTGGGCAAGGAGGATGCAGGCAAGGAGGACACAACTGCAAGGGAACTTCAGAAACAAAAACTGGTTTAATTGAAACTTAGCACAAAGAGTGAGCTCTGTGAGCTCCAAGCGAAACAAGTCCACAAACTAACAAATGGGCTTTAGACGAATCACTGAAGTCCTTCCACTCTCCGCCGGGCAGGCTCAGCTGGACCGCCGAGCCAGTCTCAATGCATTTAGGCTCCTATCCATCTTCCTTGCCAATGTTCGCTCTCTGAACAATAAACTGGACTACATCCGACTCCAGCGAACCACCCAGCGTGAGTACAGAGACGGTTGTGCTTATGTTTTTATGGAGACATGGCTCAATGACAGTGTTCCGGAGACGGCTACGGCCATTAGCAATATGCTAATATACCCCAGTGACTGCTTTGTGACTGATTGTGCTTTGTGACTGATCGGGAAGCTGAGACTGCTGGGCTTGACCATCTCTCTCTGCAACTGGGTCCTGGACTTCCTGACTAGGAGACTTCAGTCAGTCAGGATTGGAACAAACATCTCCAGCATCACCACGCTGAACACAGGGGCCCCCCAGGGCTGTGTGCTCAGCAGTCTACTGTTCACGTTGCTGACCCATGACTGTGCAGCAATACACAGCTCGAACCACATCATCAAGTTCACCGATGACATGACTGTGGTGGGTTTAATCAACAGGAACGATGAAGCAGTATACAGAGAGGACGTGCAACGGCTGACGGAATGGTGCAATGTCAACAACCTGTCCCTGAATGTGGATAAAACAAAAGAGATAGTTGTTGACTTCAGGGGCGTATACCATGAAAGTAGTTAATGAAAGCCAGACTTACCCGAAAAAGTGAGACTTAAACTAGCATCATCTCCCAATTAAGCCTCAAGTCGTTCCACTAACGCAGTTCAGGCTTTTCCAATCAAGGCTAATTCAAGACAGACTTGCATAGTCTCGTCGTAGATGAAATGGTGCGGAACGAGGGCAGCTTTTTTTCAGCAGCAGAGCAAATGCTTCTGATGGAACTATACAAACTCTCTGATGGAATAACAAAGAAAGGCAAGCCAGAGTGGTGGCTTAGCAGAATATGGCAGACAGGCTAAATGCGTAAGTCATGTATGTGTCAGGAGTATTTCTGAATATCGTGATTTTGTGGTACAGTGATTAAAACTACTTGTAATTCATTATTCTCCATAGAGTACTTTAAATTGCATTTTGTCTTTCCATGTTATCAATAAAATTGATGATCTATGTGACTTAGCAGCGGTCTAGAAATTTTAGTTTCAGCCTATGTGTTACCCCCATGACTACAAAGACTTTAGGGTTGTTAAATACAGCTCTACTGACTTAGACGTGTTTGATCTCCACTGACCCTCTTGCATATTCATTGACTTGAATATCCATCCTTCACTATTACATCTCAACAGAAGAGAGAAAAGAACCTGGCAGCAAGTGAAAACTAAATATAAAAAAAATCTTCCACAGTGGTAAGTATCTAATGAAAAAATATCATGATCACAATAGTTTACAAAATTCATAAATGTAATTGTAGCCACGAAGAAACTGAGCAAGGCCACTGCTACTGGTGGGGGAACCTCATACTGTGCTTGAATAAAGGACGGCCTCAGATGGAAGGAATAGAAGGGGGGGATATCAACAGAAAGCATCCCCCCAGGTGCCCGGGAAAAATATGTAGAAGGTATTGTCCACTTCTTTTCGCCCTCCCTTAATAGTGATATCTGATAACTGTTGGTGTGCCTGTCTCTACAGTGAGAGGAGATTAATATTTCTGGTTGATACCACAGCCACATCCGCAACTTTCTGTTGCTTCACCAACTTTACTATTCCTTATTTTGCAGTTTGATGGCCTCAGTACATCTGGGGCTGTTGATGAGGAAACCGTGTCAGCAGACACTGACATGCCAGAGGTACAACCACATATAAAATGCTTTGGATGTGTTTGGAGTCTGAAGAATTTATTAACAATATACTTTACTGCAGGACTAAACCACACCACTTCAGCAAGGAGTGAAGTGAGTAACTACTACTTTTTATAACCAACATACTAAGCTTCTTTGTGACTCATTATCCCTTGTCACAGGATATATGTGCCATTTTTAAAAGAAAGCTGCTCCTGTCTGTTGAAAGGGAGAAGCTAGACATTGAATACAAAAGGCTTCTGATAAAAAAAAGTTAAGAAACTAGAGAAGGATGTAAGTACACACTTGAAGCACAAAGTAGAGGTCTGCGCAGGACAGATTTTTCATCCCGCTCCCGCAAGTTTCCGTCCTGCCCCCGCCCGCTCCCGCAGAAATGTGCAATATTTCGACCCGCTCCTGCCCACATCTGTTATGGTTTGTCCCGCTCCTGCCCGCTGAATCCCACAAGCACGGCTGGTGGAGTATAGGGTGGGCCAAAAATACCGGACACATTTTAAATGCTATAATATCTTGGCTTATAAAAATTAAATAAGGTACCAAATGTATTTGTTGCTTAACTGACATACAGGAATTTATGAAACAAAGGCTATATTATGTGGGCACGACTCCGGGTGTGAATTAAACATGTCTTTTATATAAGGGTAGATTTGCCTATCCAGTCTTGCAAAAAACAGACCTGAATTTAAAAACTTTCTAAACAGTCTCAATAGAAACATTTCACAGTCAAAATGAGAGAAATATAGGGAAATATTGAAATTTGTGGCATGGCTCTGCGTTTATTCCAACCTCAGTCAGTGCGCTCATTGCACTTCCATTCTGTCGGCATCCCAGAGATTCCCGCGCAACGCAAACATCCGCAGGTTAGGTCGTCCTACCACATATGTTGTTCCCCACATAAAAACAAACTTCAAGGCAAATGTATACTTTGCGGGAGTCCATAGAACAATGTATTTGTCCCACTCCCATGAACACATCTCTCTATTCCTGCCCACTCCTGCAAGAAACTCTCAAATGTAGACCCGCACCGCATGCTTTTGTGCCACGTCCCGCAGGTCCCACGGACATCCCGCCCCGTTGTAGACCTCTAGCACAAAGTCATATGGTTTGAACAGAGTTTAATTTTCTGTTCTCTTTCTCCACAGCTTCAGAAAGTGAATAAAGAAAATTCTCAATTTTAATGAGAATTAACACCACACACTGCCTCCACAAAGCCACTGGCATTGTGGATGACCCCACTCACCCCTCACACACACTCTTTTCCCTCCTCCCATCTGGGAAAAGGTTCCATAGCACACAGGCCTCCACTGCCAGAATGGGGAACTGTTTCTCATCTCAGGCCATCAGACTACACAGCTGGAACTGAAGCATAATACACACACACACACACACACACACACACACAACCCTCGCACACACACACACACACACACACACACACCACCACCAAACCAGCCCCTCCCCCTACCCCCTTGAACAACTCAGACTTTAATGACCTTTTAAAATACTTTGTTTTTAATACTGCACATTCTCTGTCATGATGCTGCTACAAATTGCACAATCATTTATTGCTGCCCTGCATTTTTTTGCATATGTAACTTCTGTTCTGCATCTTTGCATATCTCTGCTGCTAGAATACAGTTTTGGTAAAATATTGTATTTATCCTTACAGTAGCTGTTGCAACGGATGTTGTGTTGTCTCATTTAGTTGTATTGTTGCTCTTGTGGGTTTTTTTTCTAGCTCTTTGTCCTGTTTGCACTTGTGGTCTTGTGTTCTGTTCTGTTCTGTTCTTGTGTTGCACCATGGTCCAGGAGGAATGTTGTTTCATTTTTACTATGTACTGTGTATATATATAAAAATGACAATAAAAACCTACTTGACTTGACTACTTGACTTTAACTTGAGAAATTTTAACTTCACCTCTTATTTTTCTTTTATTTCACAGGGGTTTGGCCAAGGAGTGCTGGACATCAAGTCCTACTTGATGTCCAGGGATTAAGGGATAATCAACAGTAGAACCTCTTCACTGTATTTGTCAGTATAGTTATCATAGTCCATTCTAGTGATCTGAGGTAAAATCACTTGTAAGGACAAGGCCAAGAACTTGCAATTTTATGTGGAGACCTTTTATGTGTGATACTGTGTCCCCATCAGGTACAAAAAGATCTGTGCTTCAGTTTACATGATACAAAGATTGCCTCAGCCACTCGTTCTGGCCAGGAGAGCGGTTTTACAAACCCAGCCAACACCTCATACAGCCAGAGAAGAGCAACAGCTGAATGTGCCCAGCGGCCAAGACTATAAGTTAAAAGTCATAAGTAAAAAGTATAAGTTGAAAGTCTGGTTATGAAAGCATGGTTAAGCACCTTACCTTACCAGTCAGTAACATGAAAGCAACACCTTTGTTCATTTAGGTCATAAAATATAACACAGATAAGATTAAAATACAGATAAGAGATACAGATTAAGGATAAAATTTTTCTGCTAAAATAGAAAAATAAATGTAATAAACAAAAGAAGTCAACAAAGTTCGGATCAAAAGTGTATGTTAACCTGTCTAGTTCACATAACACTCGTTTTGATAATCGCAAAGGACCCGACATTCATAACACTTCAACCAGCATCATGCGAAAACTTGGACTGTAAATCTAGTTCACTTCATATTTACGATCATGACGCCACGCACAGGCCTCAACCCAAGGTTCCTCCTCTACGCACATCGCTTTCATACAGTTGCAGATGTTTTAGAAGTAAAGCGAGCACACCTGGACCAAAAGGAAACTTAAGGAGTGGGACGGGCGGGCCGGTGCACCGGTTGTGGACAGCGGGTTAGTGTATGTTGACGTGTTATTTTATCAGTAGGGCTCAAAATCGGTCATACAAGCAGCACTCTCATGCAGCCATGCGCTCTTTTCACTGGTTGCCTTTGCATCACTGTAGAAAGAAGAGAGAGAGACAGAGAGAGAGAGAGAGAGAGAGACAGAGACAGAGAGAGAAAGAGGGATATGGATATCCATCAAACAAAATAGTCAAAAAATGTCAATGAATGGTTTCCCGATGTTAATGATTCCTGTTAGTATACAAAGACTGACAGCAGCTCAAGCAAATATTCACATGTATATTTCTGTGCATTTATTGTATTGTCACTGTCATGGCAAAACCACTATCTCTTAAAAATAGGAACAGCACATGAGAAAAAAAAATTATATTTCAATACAAGTTATTACGAACCATTTCCATGTCTTCTGGGATGGCCTGATTTTAAACTTGGAAGCTATTTTTGAGGACAGTATCCATTTTAAGTGTGATATCTGGGGAAACACCCCTATTCGAAACATGGAACAGCAATATTTTAAAGAAAATGGCTTAAATCAGAACCACCTACAGTGCTGTGGAAGAATGGATATGAAAAAATATATAAATTATATATAATTTCTCAAATTCTTTCTCAAAATTAATTATTTTATCTGATCTAGAGTAAACATTAAATCTATAAGGTTAGATTTTCATTGTAAGGGTCATTGTAATGATTGATTTTACTTTTTTCAATTCTAAATGCCATATTTAAGGTGAAAGTTTCCTATGTTTGTTGTTTACAAGTTTGTCTACATTAAAATAAATATTTGGGTTTATGCTGGGTTTTTTTTTTCTCAAAATTCAGAAAGAAAAAGTATTGGATCCAGACTGAATGGACTGGATATGGTAAATCTGTAAGGTTAGATTTTCATTGAAAAGTTTATTGTAATTTTTTATTTATTTGACTTATATTTAAATTCTAAATTTCACATTTCATGTGAAAGCTTCCTATGTTGGTTTGTTTTTTTTAATCAGCAAAATCTGAATTATGAAAGAACATGAGTGTTTTCTTGGTGTTTTCTTTCAATCTTTTTTAAATCCAGATGATCAAAATAATTTTTAAAAAAGCTATTCCATGTTGTTTGTCTCAGAACAGTCATCATTACTGGTCACAGAAAAGGCAAAGGAAAATTTAAAACAGTATGAAAATAGTATAAAAAAAAGTATAAGGCTACGTGAGACCTACATAAGCAACTCATGACAAATGACAAACCCATACAGACATTTATAAAGATTCATTGCAACAGACATCATATGCCTTTTATACCATTTTACTTTAACATGTAGAAACATTAATAAAGCTTATTCAATCATTGTAATAACACTTTCCTGGATAAGCAGCCTTTATAACAAATGATGCTTGATGGAATAAACCTTTATTAATGGTTAGGTTCTGACATCACAGTGACAATATTAAATAATGATGCGTTATTTTACTTTATGATGAAAAGATGTGGAGAAAAAGGAAATATAACCATGTCAAAATAAAGTCTGATATCCACCATGCAGGTATGGTAACAGGGTACTCATATGCTTTAATTCAGCGGTTCACGATACATTTCACTGCATGTTGAGCTTGTATAATTATGCACGTGACAAAGAATCTTGATCTTGATCTAATTACCAAATCTCTTATTTGCTCTTATATGTGTTTTGCCAAGACTATTCTGGAGTAAGGATGCTCAGTAAACTCTATTTGGTCATGCAGCCCTAATTAAGCTTGTTCTTGCTATAGTTCCTCCCTATAATCAAGTTTTGGATGAACCCATAAGAGAGCCTGTAATTAGTGAATATATGCTTTACATGCCCCAGTCATTGACCTCTAAGCGTGTAAATATCTTTGAAACATAAAAATATGGAAAACGCATCACTTTATTTCCAATAAGTATGTGCAGATCATCTTATTTTTAAAATTACTTCTGAACTGATGAAAGTAGAGATTAAAAAGCGCTGAGGTAACTTTGAGGATATTTACACCCCTATTGACCACGCAGCTAGACAATGTACAATAACAATCACCACTAGAGCCGTTTTTTTCTTCAAAACATCTTTTGCTACATTCTATCAAAGTTCAAAGCATAGATTAGGTCCCTTTAAGGTTTGGAAGAGGTAGAAAAAATGCTTGAAATGAAAAGATTAACACACAGATGTATATAAACCACAGAGTAATAAAAGCAATTTAAATAAACACTAAATGTACGTTCATACCACCTCTTACACCTGTAATCACTCTGGACAAGTTGGAACAGAATAAACTACAGTTTCTTCAATAAGGAGTCAACTTCTCAAAAAATAGGGGTGATCATTCAGGACCAGTTTTGACCTAAATTCTAATGAACATCAATATGTGCAGAAAAAGAGCTGGTCCTAGATCAGCAACTTACCCCGTTTAACCCTGATTGTGTGGTTTTAAGCATAGATACATGACTTTGTGCAAACAGCTGTGCAAGAAACCAAGGTGGGCCAAAACTTTGCTTATAATAGCAGATAATAAAATATTTGTCCTCCTTTAATCAAAATGCAGTCAATCAGCTAAGACATGTTTATTTGGGGTTTTGCCTTTGCTTTATATAACTATATAACTCATTTTTGAATGAGATACAGTTATTTATGAAAATGTACAAAACTACTAGTTGCTATGTGTCCACGTTTGTCCAACAATGCAGGACAATGGACAATGCAGGTGAAGCTGGAGAATAAGGAAGGGGAGCATAAAGAGCAGTTCTCACTCTCCCTTAAAATAATTTTAAACTAGACATTACTCAGAATGGCAAATGGCACCTCTTCTTAAAATCCCTTCGGCCATGTGGAACTGAGTGGAAATTAATAGTCTAACACAGAAAGGGTTGAGTAAGACTGTAAACAGGATGAGTTCGGATAACCTGTGACAACGTGGGTGACTTTAAAGTGTTCGAGTGGGAGAGGGGGAGGAGCAGAAGTTGGAGGGAGTTGGAGTTGGCTGTGGCTGGCTGGACGTGACCGGGGTAGGAGCAGCGTGTGCTGGTGACCTGTCTCTGTCGGGCCAGAAAAGATTGACTGGAACCTGTACTAGCCAAGCGGTCCTCCACTGCCTTCTTCTGCAGAGCAATTTCCTCCAGAGAGAGAGGGAGAGACAGAGAGAGTCAGAGAGAGAGAGAAGGAATGAGGAAGACACGAAGGAATTGGGAAAGGAAGAAAAAGAGGGAGGGAAAGGAGGGGAGAGAGAAGGAGAAAGAGAGGGAGGGAGAGATACGTGAGGGATGGGAGAAAAAGACTGGGGAAAAAGAGAGAGAGAAAGAGTAACAAGGGAACAAAGAAAAAAGATGAAAGAACACGCAAGAAAATTAAGAGGAAAGACAAGAAAAAGACAATAAAAAGAAAGGCAAAATGTAACTAGACTGCATTTCCACAGAGAAAATGCAAAGTGTGCTTGCTCAAATGTAGAACACAGCATTAGCGTTAGCGTTAGCATTAGCATCAGCGTTAGCATTAGCATTAACATTCACATTAGTGTAGAGTTAGCATTAATGTTAACATAGCACTAGCATAGAATAGCATTAACATTAACATAGCACTAGCATAGAATAGCATTAACATTAACATAGCATTAGCATAACATTATCATTAGCATTAACATAGCATTTGTGTGTGTCCCAATACTTTTGTCCACATAGTTTTGTATGACAGCTCTTTTGGCCATATTGTTCAGTTTAAACAGGTGTGTCTTTGGGGGCGTGCCCCGAGGTCTCATTTTCATTTGTGTGTCGGGGAAGTTGGCCTGAGGTACCACATGAAGTTTGGTGGGTTTCAGACAAAGCGTGTCCGAGCAGGACTATCTGAAATTTCAGGGCGCCAATACTTTTGCAAATCGTTTTCTCCAGAAAAACGGGAATAACGCACGAACAACAAGACGTAGCAAAAAACTGTGAACAAGAACGCTAATCCAGATCGGGCCCGACGTTTCAGAGTTGGAACGGTGTCTCTATCTTGAAAGCTCTGGGAAAAGTAGCGTGCCAAAAAAAACGGGTGAACGGAAGAATAAGAACTAGAAAAAACAAAATTCCTGAAGAAATTTTAAAAGGGCCTGCCGCCAAGAAACTACCTACAGACTCCATACCAACTAGAGGGTGACACGGGAGTAAATTTTCAAACCTCTCCCGTCCCACTCCCACAAAAAAAAATCCCATCCCAATCCCATAAAAAAACTGGGAGAAAATCCTGTCCCGTCCCAATCCTAGAAGAATGACTCCCATTCCCTCCCACTCCCGTGTTGGTTTTTTTTTTTTGCTGGAATCTGTCAGTTACAGTAAAAAAAAATAGAGTACAGATCACAGCATGCCCAGCTTAGTTGAATAAAAAAATTAAAAAAAATGCAAATTTTATGCAAATCATTTTATGCAAATCATCCATCCATCCATCCATAAACACACACACACACACACATTATATAAACACATAATTTTCACTGAATTTCTATTACGAGACTCGTGCATGAGTCTGAATAGTACTTAATCAGTTGTCTACAAGTCTTGCAGCTGGCGTATGGCGTTTTCACACCATCTTTCACACGGGAGAGGCGGCGTCATATTCGAAAAATGGCAGAAAACGGAGACGCGGCTCTTTTCAAGTGTAAGTACCTTAAGCATTTCAATGGGGTCAAAAGTGAATGGAAATGAATGGTGGAAAAAGGGATGAGTGAAAGACAAGGAAAAGACGGGTGCAGGTCATCACCGACCACGTTTGTGTGTTGGGGTAGTTGGCTTGAGGTATCACATAAAGTTTGGTGGGTTTCGGACGAAGAGTGTCCGAGCAGGACGATCCGAAAGTTGAGCCCTATTCATTCTCTATGGCGTTTTGGCCATCTTCGTTGGTTTGTAGCGTCGCCACAGTAACGTGAGACGGCAATAAAAGTAATACCACACCTCGCGCTGACGAGCCGAACCTTTTGATATATAGGTTGCCTGGGTGCGTGTCACAGTTCGGGCCGCATTAAGTGCGGCAGAAAAATAAAAATAAATAAAGAAACCCAGGTGAATAACAATAAGGGACTGCCCATTAAAATGAACAGGGCAGCCTTTGGTTGCTGTGTGCTTGAGCAAGCATACTAACTAAACTGCATTTCCACAGAGAAAATGCAAAGTGTGCTTGCTCAAATGCAGAACACAGCATTAGCTTTAGCATTAGCGTTAACATTCACATTAGCATAGCATTATCATATCATTAGCACAGCATTAGTGTTAGCATAGCATTACCATTAGCATGTGAGAGTGTGTGTGTCCCAATACTTTTGTCCACATAGTTTTGTATGACAGCTGTGTCCCAGTACTTTTGGCCATGTTGTTCAGTTTAAACAGGTGTGTCATGGGGGTGTGGCCTGAGGTCTCATATGAAGTTTCATAGGTTTTGTCATTGTATGGAGCCTGGAAGTTTCTTCTTCTGAAACTGCATTCATTTCAATGGGGTTAAAAATGAATGGAAGTGAATGGGGGAAAAAAGGGATAAGCAAAAGACAAGGAAAAGACGAGTGCAGGTCATCACCGACCGCGTTTGTGTGTCGGGGAAGTTGGCCTGAGGAATCACATGAAGTTTGGTGGGTTTTGGACGAACCGTGTCTGAGCTGGACTATCTGAAAGTTCAGGGTGCCAATACTTTTGCCAAAGACGTAGCAAAAAGCTGTGAACAAGCACGCTATTCCAGATTGGGCCCGATGTTTCAGAGTTGGAATGGTGTCTCTATCTTGAAAGCCCTGGGAGGAGTAGGGGGCCAAAAAACGGGTGAACGGAATAATAATAATAAAGAGAATAATAATAAAACTTAAGAACAATGGTGTGCTTGAGCAAAAACACTAACAAGCAAACAAGAAAGAAAAATGAATAATATTTTCACATATAAAGACTAGTCCTCTTAGAATAAGAGTCAATTATTTGTATTACTGTACTACACCTCATTCAAGAACACATCCTGTGCTCTGACCACACACACCCACCCAATATTAAGCAGCTGCCCCTCATGGTCCCTCTGAGACTTTGCCTTGTCATATTCTTTCTGTAAATAAAGACACATTAGCTGTAAACTCTGAGCTTGAATTAAAAAGAATTTCTGAGTGTGTGACTCAACAGCATCTTTGAATAGGGCTGCAGCTAAAAAATCTTACATAATTTAATAATTAATGGATAATTATTCAATCAACTGATTCATTGAACCATTATGTTTTCTTTGATCGTACAGTGGTGCTGGAATGGTCTAGTGGTTAGGGAGTTTGCCCTATGATCAGAAGGTTATGGGTTCAAAACCCAGGACTGCTAGTGGCACCCCTGAGGTACTGTCCCCACACACTTCTTCCTGCTGGCTGCCCACTGCTTCACTTGCATGAATGGGTTAAATGCAGAGAAAGAATTTTGTGCTGTTCACTTTCCGTGCTGTGTATGACCAATATTCACTTAATACATGTTTGGTCTAAATCTCTTCTCCAGACTGGCCAAGATGCAGATTTCATATGCAGGTTCCCTAAAAGGCCCTTAAAGGTGCTTTAAGCACAATTAGTAAAGGATTTGTTTCTATGAGGTTGTGTAGCAATGTAATTTCTGAAGCTAAAATTGGGTTTGCTAAACATTAGGTCACTCGCTCCTAAAACTGCTCTTGTGAATGAGCTAATAACTGATAAGAATCTCGATACCCTATGCCTTAC
>JBBIGA010126600.1:0-23918 GCA_037576975.1 Alestes dentex | reverse complement strand
ACGGAGTTTCAGCTCCTCTAAAGATTTTCGATTGGATTTAGGTCTGGAGACTGGCTAGGCCACTCCAGAACCTTGATATACTTCTTACGGAGCTACTCCTTGGCTGTTACGTAGTGTGCATTAAAATACCTAGGGTAGTGTTGCGTTGTGCGAGCACGAAAAAAGGTCTAAAGCGTGATCGCAGCACGTTTTTGAATAGATCATATATCGTGATGGCTGCATGAAAACTCGTGAGACCGGGCTCCACATAATGACAGATTATTTCGGTCATTGATACTCATTAAAGTCCCCACACTCCAAGATTTGCCCTGAATGACACATCACATACACACCAACATGTCCCAACCAGCAGTTCAGATCCTTCAAACTATGTGGCAGTTTCTTGTGAACTAAAATAACTTTAGATCTAAACTGACATAGTGGATGACAGCCAGGTGTTTGTTATGCTGGTGGGTGTGTTTGTGTGTGTGTGTGTGTGTGTGTGTTCCTTTACAGAAAAAGCAGAGCAGAAAAAAATATGTATTTATGCTGTTTCCACAACTCAACAGGTTTATCCTCCTTCTCTGTACTCCAACTAGCCTTCAGTACTGAGCTTTCAATCTACAAATAAAAAATAGTAAAAACAAAGGAATATGTGCTCGGTAGATGTGCCCTTAAACTTCAATGAGCAAAACATGTAATTGGACCACCATGTCAAGTTTATACTTTTGTAACTTTTGTAACATTTTAGTTGAGGCTTAAACTAAAAGCAAACCTGCAAAAGAAATCCTTCTAAACTCCCCTTTAAGAGTGCTTTCGCTTCTACGTCAGTAAACTGTTTGAACAGAAATGACCGAGGCTGTATTGCCGATATCCTTTTGTCCTTTAAATAATAGGCCCAACACACCAATACACACAGAAACCCAAAAGTGGAAGAGCCAAATCCTTGTTCAAACGTCCTATGCCTGAACACTCAAATGAACACAATAGGGCTGGTTCCTGCTCAAAAAAAATTCTTTCACAATGTAAATGTGTTGCTTTTGACAAACTGCACTAGCCAAGATGAGCATTCCCATTAATTCTGCTGACACACTCTGATGGATACAATCCTACTGTACATACCTTAGAGCGTACAGATACTTGTATTAAACTATTAACCCACTGAATGACTAATCGTAGCAATAATCAGTTATCAATAAATAATCAGTGTGACCGAAGTTGGAATTTGGCAACTCTTTTCCTCCTACAGTTTTTGAAATATTGGCACATCAAAATGTTCATCAATATCTGGCGTAGTGTGCATGTACTTTTGAATGGTTGATCAGGGGCCCCAAAGATTGACTGTCTAAAAAGAAAGATTTTTATGGTTGAGTTGCCTTAAAATGTATGTTGGAGAAAGGGGCAGTGGTGGCCAGAAAAGGACAAAACATGGAGAAACACAACAATCTTGCAAAGCAAAACAGACAGCAGACAAACAGGCTTCAAGACATAAAAACTAAGGTCAGTTGTAAAAATGATGTGTGTCAATTAAAAATAATCAGCCCATGGTAAGAGACAGAGTTATCGGCTCTCGGTAATTCAGTGGTAGAGTGTCAGGCTCTGAATGGAGAGAATCACAACTGGCACTGGATTAAATCCACGTTACGAGTACCTTTTTTTATTTTTTACTTTTTTTTTTCCATAAAATCACCTGTTTGAGTGTTTCCAAACACTGGTCTTAAAGCAACCATGCAATCACGCTTTGCATTTTCCCACAGAAATGCATCTAGTTATTCTGTGTCATCCATCCTCCCCCATTTTTCTCAAGAACTGCTAGAAGTGGTTTCACCACTCGCCCAGACACTCTTTGGTGTCTTTGTAAGAATTTCCAGGAAGTTGAAGAGGTTTTTTTTCAGTCACACTGAAAATTATTTACCAACCAGGCCCTCTACACTATTAACAGCTGATCCATGTCTGAGCTCACCTGTGTCCACTTCTAGATGCACGATGGACAGTCAATTATGGGCCATCATATATATAAGCAAAAGAGGATATTACAGCACAACAACTCTATTTGGACCATGACCTATGGACAGTTTCCTTTCGTTGCTTGAATATAAAATGCATTTATGCTTGGCTCATAATAGGTTCCAAACAGGACATTAGTTGATGTCTGGCCAAATGTAGCCCAGTTAGCATAAGCTTTTACTGTATCTGTGACTTTGTTGATTATGAGATTTAAAAAGGGTTTTATGTAGTTTAACATGCAGAGTGGCTAATTTGCTAATGTTCTATTTACTGTAATTAATATGTAATAATAATTGTAATTATTATATATTATTATAATTGTAAACACTAATCAATTACAGCACTTTTATTTTGTAAGTAGAGTACAAAACTGTTTTTACAAGACTCCATGTTTTTAGAAGTATATTACTATAGTGAACAATAACTGCTTTTTGGAACAAAAGCACTAAAATAGCATTTTAAGTTTAAGCAGTTTAAGTTTATCAAAATTAGGTTTGATACACCTTTTCAAACAATACTCACAATTCTACAATGTACAAAGTAAATAATACTTTTACATGTTTTATATGTTCCAAATGTCAGTGTTCATGCTAAGGCATAAAAGGAAATCCCAAAAACCCAACCGAACCAAACCAAACCAAACCAAAAAACAAAAAGTCCATAAACTTACATGAATAATCCATGCCTTATTATACAGGTTGTACTGGGTAATCTAGCATGCTAATAGATGGCTAGTTAGCATTAGCATTAGCTAACTAGGCTGATATTAACCAACTTTAACACTAAATAAGTATAAACAACTTTTCCTATTTTATAATAAAGCTGAAAATAAGGTGTGTGTTAAGACAATATTGTATTATTATACCACAGGAGCCATACAACTAGGTGCTTTAAATGTTTTTTCATTGGGCTGCTGGATAAACCTGTTGATTAGAAGAATCATGCCAGCTTGAACACTTGTATTGCAGTGAAATTTCCCTCCTTCCTTAAACAGCGGCATGTCTAAGAGGGGGTGGCTTTACCTGTCTGCCACTCCTCAGTTTTGTTGATATAAGGTTTTTCCAGGGATTTTCCTTCACAGACCACAAGTCAACTGCAGTGATCTGAAGCCTTCGTGGTAAGATTTTCACATCAGAAATAGCATTTAAAGTATTTTGAGCCATTAAATCACATGTTACAAGAGCACAGCACAACCAGGATACATAATAGCACTTTCTTTCATCTTAAGATAGAAAGTGCCATTATGTAACCTGGTTGCTCTGTGTACCAATGTTCTTCTCTCCTCACAGATCTGATGATGAAGACAGCAGGTTGGCTCACCAAAACATCCATAGGCCTTTTTCTGCTCCTATTTTTCATGCAGAGGCAGACTCTGGCCTTCAAATTTTTTTCCTTCAGATCTGTGACCCATGAAGCCATAACCCGTGTTGCAATTTTGGAGACAACGGTAGATGTCTGCAGATCCCAAGCATTCCGCCAGGGAAGGAATTTTGTGCCGGTGAGACAGAAGTTCCTTACAGCCATTCTCTTGAATGGATTTGGTAAAACATCACTGAAAGACAGTGATGTCTTACCAATACAACACATACATAACATCTACATAAACCCTGGAATTAAATAAGCATTTGTAAGTGTGCATGTAGGTTTACGTCAGATTTGTGAAGTGTTATCATGATTTTATTCACTACAGCCAAATATACTGACTGAGCAGTCACTGGCAGCCGCTTGCTCTTCACCTGCTTCAGCCAAAGGTTTCAAAAAGAGCATCGAGAAAATCAATATAAGAAATGCCTGGGTGGACGTACGCCATGTCTTTAACGCCAGACGCCACTTTGATGATGAGAGCTTTTTGGCTGGACGGGATGTCATCACTAAGGGAGTGAGCATCGTCAAGGCCAGCATCAAGCAGCAGAGCTATGAAGCAGCCAGGCAGAAACTTGGGGAAGTCCTACACACTTTACAGGTTGGTTGCAGGAAAAGATAAAGGATAATTCAGCAGTTTTACCCTTAAATCCCAGGCCTAATACAATCTGAGGTTTATTATACAATAATTACACAGTAATTACTTAATAATTACAAAGTAATGACATAGTAATTACACCCAGACTGGCTTATAAGAGTGCTAACAGAAAAAGTAAGAAATCTGGACCTGAAACCAGCATTTAAGTAGGCATTTAAGTAAAGTGGCCATTTGTCACTGGGTTAATGTAAGAGGTTAATGTCATTTTTTAAAAATAACTTCTAACATTATTTCTGACTAGGACTTCTACAGTCATAGTAACTGGATAGAAATGGGAAACAGAAGACCTTTTTCCAACCTGATCAAACCAAGCAGCCCAATTGACAACATAGCTGGTAAAAAAATAAAGTCTGTTGTGGTGTGGGTATGTGGGTGTTTTTAAACAACTGTTTTCCTTGCTGTTGTTGATCTACTGCACAAAAACCTGTATGTGTGTGTGTCTTATTGCATTTCTCAGCTATATAGAATGAAGCAAGACACTAGATATGGGACAAAGTTCATGTTGAGTGGTACCAGGGTGTTTCTAGTTTCTAGTTTTGATGGGTGTTAGTAATATACCTGTAATGACATACAATACCATATTCCATCTGGAAATGACCATGATCAATTTGTAAACGACCATAATTTTATAAATTACTGTAGCCAGTCTGTAACAGTGAATACATCACAAGTTATTACACTGTTATTATGTGCATTGTTACTGCATAATTACACATTTGGTTAGTCCGTAATTACAAGTGGTTCTAGAGGGAACAAGAATATTCATACCAGCTTAGCCATGAGCTAGTGGCTGGTTTACACTGTAGGATAAGTGGGCTGGTTTATCCTCAGCAACAGTCAGTATAATGTATAGTATCTAGTATGCCCCAATGTCTATCATGTACCATGTGCCACCCCTCAAGGCAGGAGCTCTGCCAACATGGAATGACCTTATCCTAAGACTTTCCTCAATTTATTTGACCTCTGATCATTGCTTAGGAGGTTGGGTGGGTTTGGGTCACCTTATTGGAAAATGTAATTAGATATGGATTCAGTTATAGAAAAAAATCTACTCACAGCCTGAATTAAAATCAGCAATCTTCTGATTCTCTTCATTCAGTACCTGGCATCTTATTGCTGAACCACTGAGGGGGCGTTAACTCGCAGGCTCTTACCAAGCCATTTATGGTTAATTCTAATTAAACCACAACAAACAAAAACACATCTTTTTATTACAGCTTTAGTGTCCTGAAGTCTGTTTAAGAGGCTGCTGTGTGTTTGCTGAGCATTTGATCCCTTTTCAGCAGATTTAGCTGCGACCATCCGCTCTCTCTCTCCATCCATTACAGAGGCAACTCGACCACAAAAATTGAATTTTTAAATGATCAATACATTATTAACGTTTTGATGTTGGAACTGTGGCAATATTTCAAAAACTGTAGGAGAAGAAGAAGCACCATAATAATAATAATAATAATAATAATAATAATAATACAACTTAGGAAGAACAGTAGTGTTATTACTGATGCACACTAATAACTTATAGAAACATTACAGCTCAGGTCAATTCTGGTGTGTGACCTGCACAACGAATACTGCTTAGCAACTATTTCTGGCAACATTTTTTTGCTGTATGATGGAATGTAATATATGATGAAGACTGCAGGGGATGCACATTTAAATATTTGGCCAGTAGTCAAACATCATCCAAGTTTCTTTGATGTATTGGAGACATTCATATTGGTCATGTATAGGATAGTATTTTTTGGGTACAACCAGTATGTTTTGTTACAGAAATGAGAAAAGCCAACCAATTCACCCGTGTAGCATGGAGGATAAATCCAAATGCGTAGTTTCACGAGAGAGTAGGTAGCCCTTGCACCTTGATGAGAATGCTCTTTGGAAGAGTAAAGATTCCCACCGGAATCAACGTTCTCATTCACACACAGATAATAGGTATGAAACGTGGGTACTCAGGGTCTTGAAGAAATGATCTTGGCAGGATGAGGGTGAAGACTCAGTGACTGAGCAATGGATACCTCTGTTCCTTGGCTTTTATACCATGTGACGCGTTCATTTCCAGTTCCTTTTGCGCAGCACGTGACCCATGTGCATGACATGTTTAGTCTAAAGTTACACCTCAAAAGAAATTCTGCAAGTGAGGACCATGATGATTTAAGGAAAATAAAGGACAATAAATGAGTAGAATCTTTCTTTATGTGTGAGGTGTCTTATTGGTTAAGACTGTATAAATCCTCTAGTTTGGACCAGGCATGGTCATGGTCATGGTCAGTGCATTTAATACTCAGATTGTTAGTGTAGCTGTTTTATATGTGCAGTCTTGGTCCGTCTATGTCCAAACATATATGTTCTCCATGATATGCATGTGTCTCATCTATTATTCTGTCTTCATGGTTGGGGCAAGAAGGGGGTATCTGGAGGGCCATTCCAAAAAGTTAATGATGTTGGTGTAGGGTTGCAAATGTCATGGTGCATCACCGTACACTGAAATTGAAACAGAAGAATCCCTCCTTGTGAAACAGATTCAGCAACATGCAGGAACTGCGATGGGAATACCTGCACAGGAAACATCTTGGAGCAGATCAACTCCCAGCAGAAACTGACTTCTGGATACTTCAGCATCTTTAGCTCCAGCAAACCAGCAGGTACCAGTTTTTCCTCAGATTCAGTGCTTTTGGAAAGTATTCAGACCAAAAAAAAAACAACTAATTTTTCAGTTACCCATTACAACCTCTTTTTCCCTTAGAATGAAGAAGCCTGGTTTGTTTGCTATGCCTTTAAGATATGTGCAAAAAGTAGTCCAGGCTGAAATGTGTAAATGGGTTGGTTTCTGTGACATTACAAATACAACACGTTTTAAATTAGTCATTTATAAAGCTTAGTTTCCATATATGGACCGAATTAACTGGAGAGATAAGTTCAAACTTTAATAGTATTACTGAGATACACACTTAAAAAAAGCGATTTTATTTTTTAAGATATGGATCTTTTAATAAAGATTTAACAAATACCAACAAATGTTATTAAATTATTAACTCAAACAAAACGTGTTTTTCGAACAACATCTTCAAATGTGACTAACTAAAATGATCAAACATATAGTCAGTCCCTTTTTTAGTAATAATTGTATTAGGCTTGTTGCATTTCATTCCAAGGAAAGTGCAGCCATGGTGGATCTTTCGACCGGACAAGTCATAGACAGCCCAAAGGTGGCATCAATAAGGACACTGTGGACTCCCATCACGGCTATTTACACCTAAAGGCAGCGGAAGTGGCTATCGCAGCCACCAGAGAACTACTGGAGGACATCAGGGGGGCAGTTGGAGATTCTGAGTTTCTTAGGTATCAAAGAAACTGACTCTAAACTTTGCATTTATACACACGCACACACACACACACACACACACACACACATATATATATATATATATATAAACATATATGTAGTAATGCAACATGGAAATTAGTATAAATGCTCAAACACACACACACACATTCCCCACCTTCACATACATTGTAAATCAGGCCAGCTGGTGTCCTGGTGGTTAGGCAGTTGCCTGTGTAATTAGTTTGAATCCCAGGACTGTCAGTGGCACCACTGAGGTATCCTTGAGTAAGATACCATCCCCACAAACTGCTCCCAGAGCACCATTGTCAGTAACCCATTGCTTCACTTAGTGAATGGGTTAAATGCAGAGCATACATTTCACACTGTTCACGCTGTGTGCTGTGGTGTTGTATAGACAGAGGTATATCACAGCAATATTCAACGCCGGATCTAGAATCTTAGAACATGTCAGAGTTTGTCTCAAATGGGCTAAAATACTCAGAAATCATGACAGGTGTAAATCTGATCACTGAAGCTCAGGAAAATTCCCCGATGGGCACAGGGCCTATGAGCAATGCAAATAAGACCCCACCAGTCTTTTATATCATGCTAAAAGAGGGGTGTTTGCTCTCATCCACAAAGGGCCAGTGGGGCTCCATTCCAACTTCAAAAATCAGCATTTAATCAAGACTCAGAATGAGGCCATAAAAACCACAGCAGACAGCTTCTATCCATCCATTCATCCATTATCTGAACTGCTTACTCCAAACCAGAGTCGCAGTCGTACTGGAGTGATCATAGGGTGCAAGACAGAGAAATATCCGGGTCACCAGTCCATCACAGAGCAGATACACAGACAAATACACTCACACCTAGAAGCAATTTAGCATGGTATGTTACCTCAGCCAGTATTACAGTCAACTACTGTATCTGTTATGCTACGTGATGTGGTACATCCAGCATGCAGTTAACTATAACTCATCACATGAGCTCAAAAAGTCTGCACAGAAAATTCTTTACTACAAAACCATGTACACCTCACTCAGAATCTATCAAAAACTACCACAACTGACTCATTACTATATCCATACTATTATGCATAGACGGACAACCTGTTCAACAATGATTAAGTCTGTACACAAAGGCCTTCTATTGTTAGTTTTTTTTCCATAGAGACTCTCTTACTCACTCCCCAGGTTGAGCAGAGGAGGACTGGTTCCCCTTTTGAGTCTTGGTTCCTCCCGAGCAACAAAACTCTGATTTAGCTTTGCTCCGAAAACAGAACTGTGTTCTACATTTACAGCTTGTTTTCCATTGCTTGACTCTTTAGGCTGATGGGATTCACTCAGACCGGAGTGCTGTGTTTTGTTATTGACACAACAGGCAGCATGAATGATGACATTGCTGAGGTCAGGAGAGTTACTTCATCAATTATTGACAGTAAGACAGGCTCTGCCAATCAACCGTCTGAGTATATCCTGGTGCCATTTAACGACCCTGGTAAGACAACCCTGATTCCCTCAGTAGAGCCTGCACGTTATATGCTCTTTGATTATCTTTCAGGCTGTGGAGAAAAATGTAGCTTGCATATTATTTATGTGGAAACATCAATTTACATTTTTTCTCATTCCCTCAGAATACGGCCCACTGATCAGAACAACTGACCCTGACGTGTTTAAGAGTAAAATTAACGAGCTTACAGCTCAAGGTGGAGGAGATGCTCCTGAGATGTCCCTATCAGGCCTCCAGGTACAATTCAGGCTTCAGTAATATTCTGGAAAAAGAGCTTCTTTCTGCATCTCTTGCATTCCATGAATAAAATACTTACCTAAATTATACTACATATACTGAACATATACTTTCCAGAGCTATAATTTTCAGTCTAGTCCCTAAACCTGGCCAGTTTCCGAGGAATGTTTTTGTTTGTTAAGCCACACAATGACCCAATATGAATCATTCAAGCAGAACAAAACTATCTAACTTAAGGCCTGAAGCAGGTGCAGATGATTCCAGATGATCAGGCAGTGATCAGTATACTAGTGGTGCTGAATGCTAAGTGTTTGGAACACCTTTATCTAGGCTCCTTGTAACTTTTGCAGTAAAACTTGTTCCCATTTCTTTAATTGAATTTACTTAATACACCAAAGATAAGACAGCTTGACAGTTATTAAGGTGATTCAATGCAAAACATAAATAAATGAAGGATGGCTCAAGACTTTTGTGCAAAAATACTATATATAGTCAGTGTTGACACAAACATTTTTTACAAAATTCATACTTTGAAAATAGCAACTGCCCAAAACAATTGGTCCAACATTATGCAGAAAAAGGTCTCAGGTTATTTTAATTTACACTGAAAGCTGAGATGTTTTTTGTTTTTTGTTTTTTTTGGAGATATGAAGTTTTGTCCTGAAAGTGACAGTAAAACAATCAGTGGGGAGAACATGAGGGCTGACATGTGGCAGGTGCGTTGCTGAGCAATGCACGTACCTCACGTGTCGGGACATACCATGATGCAGACAGAGGAGTTCGTGACAGGGAATCCCCAGCTCAGAGCTGTGGTGCTGGGGGCATGGTAGAGGTGGCACGGATGTGACAATAAGATTAGGATGAAAATTAACAAAGAGGGAGCAAACCCAATGAATAAAATTAAAAAATAAAGAAAGTAAAAAGTAAAATATATATTCAAGAAATGAAAGTAAAATATTACATATAAACAAATAAATTAGAGTGTAAAATGAATGAGTATAAATTAAAGACTTAAATCTGAGGACTAAATACAAAGACAGGACAAAAGAGTGAAATAAAACAATAAAATAGTTGGGGTTTTTTTACCTAGAATATACAGATCTTTTATATTCATATCTTGAAATGCCCATATGAGTCAATTATATATATCTGCATTATCATTAAAACACTTTTGAAATCGAGTCGACAGCCCCCAGTTTTGTTCATAAAAACAATAAGTTAATAACAATGGTTTAAAATTTTCCATGCATTTCATCCCAGCTGGCCCTAACCGGCTCTCCAACACAGACTGAGATTTTTGTTTTCACGGATGCTGATGCAAAAGACGTATCGCTGAAGGGCACTGTGCGAGCACTGATTGAGAGAACAAAGTCTGCTGTGAGTATTTTCTACTCCCACTTCCTTCTAGTTAAAGGTTTTTCTAAGCATTCTTTACTGAAAGTGATAATCAGTTTCATGTCCATTACTCCTTCTCAAGAGTATGTGAACAATGGCAAAAATGTCATGCCTGATTATAATCTAAGGTGTGTTGGCCTTCATGTCTTGCCCTTGATTTGACTCATTTGATAAAAAAAGATCAAATAAACCTAAACTAAACTTTCTTTTTCTTCTGACATGAAGGTGACCTTTATGCTGACTAATGCTCTGAGTGGTCTGAGGGTCCTAAGCAATGCTGGGACACAAAACGGCCAACAGCAAATTTCCACTCGTCTCTCCAACCCCTTAAACGAGGTCTACAAAGAACTGGCCCAGGCCTCTGGGGGCCAAGCAATAGAGGTCACTAAAGCAACACTGCCCCTGGCTACCAACATCATAGTGGACACCTCCAGTTCTACTTTGGTAATTAATAGACTATTTCTCTCAAACATACCAATTCTCAGGTTCAGGTCATTGATTAATGAATTGTAAGCCAGACGGGGCGGCTTGGGTCATAAAAACCATGGCCTGTGCATCATCACATTACTGGTACTTTGATACTAGCCTCTGTATTTCTTAGTACTGAATCAAAAAGAACATTTTTGGTACAGCCCATCCCAACTGTGTTCTTCATTTTTCCTCACTCTCACTCTCCCCGATCCAATATGCCTTCATGGAGCTGCAAATTATGTAGCGTTGATTTTTTTTAAAAATTAATACTTAGAGTGTATTAGTAAAATCTGATTTCAACAAATGAAACTGGTCTAAAACCGGTGTTTGTTCTACATGCTCACTTTGCTGCTCTTTTGCCGCTCGGCTTCTCTCCAGATACCGCCCCTCTGTGGGTTTTCTCCACCCACTTGTGGGCGGAGACTACTCTGAAAGTTTGATCTTGTGTTTTTTTTCTGTTTCTTTCTAAGACCTTTTTGTTGTTTATGTGATACCATTTTGAAAACCACAGTGGTGGCTATTTATATTACATGTTTTTGCATTACAATAACTTTGGTTTTACATGACATAGGAACAACAAACTCAGCATGATGTCTGACACCTCAAGCATCAACACAAACTGGGGGAACTTCCATATAAGGAGTTGTTTTACCGTATGATGACAATTTACCATTTGATATGGTATCTATGCCGCTAGAATTCTAAGGGTTAAAAATACTGACAATTTTTGAATGGGACAAAATGTACTTGTGGGTGAATATAGCCCTCCTTTTTTCATCATGATCAGTGAGTAACATGACATCGTTTCTGCATCCTTAGGTCACTGTTTTGCAGGCTGCAAGAAACCCGGCTAAAGCAGAAACCTTCTCCTTCTTTGTGGATTCGTCTTTGCAAAACTTGACAATTTACATCACAGGCACCTCTCCAAATTACATCATCACCAGTCCTTCAGGTGCTTGGACTATAAACTGATTTCTTACACTCAAAGACCAATGCCCTGCCAACTCTGTCCTTTTGATGTTCTCCTTAAATGTGTATGAATACACTTAATACTTACATCATTTAGAAAACAGCTCTTATCAGAGCCATGAACACAAGGCAGATTTATACTAATGATAATATCTAATCTAGGTGTTTCACAGAGCAGTGCCCAACAAAGTGGGGCTGTGGGGCATATTGAGAAGGTTGGGAACTTCCATACGGTGCACCCAAATATTTCTGACCAGGAAGGACAATGGCTCATCAGGATAAACTCAACACAACCCTACACCGTCAAAGTCTTAGGTAAAAGGAATGCTCCTGTCTCTCCTGCTCACATGGGCATAGACAAACTACAGAGATGAAGTTTGCTGCTTTTGTATTTCATTTGTTTTGAAAGTTTCATGTCCACTGTCCAGGTCACAGTGAGCTCGACTTCCTTTTCGACTTTGTGGAACTGACTGAAGGTGCGCGTTCAAGTTACACTGTGTTGAACGGACGGCCTCCTGCTAGTAAGTGAACGTCATAAAGGGTAACTTAAATTGGATAAATTAAATTAAATTGTGGATATATTCTTTGTGTTTCGTGTGTAACACTTTATAATAAGACTATCCTTATAAAGGGTTTATAAATGATTTATAACCAGGTTGTTAATAGGTTGAAAACAGTTTGTAAATCATTAGTATGCAGTTATAAATAATTGATAACAATTGTCATACATTGATGCAGGCTCACTATTTGGTGAGATCTCAGACCTTGCTAGTTGCTGAACTCATCTTTTACCTTTGTCACGCAGAACTGTCAAGTTTTTTAGATGTTTGTTTACATGCTCCTAGTAGTAAAACGCCAGATTTTGCCAAATAGTGAGTCTGCATTAACTTGTTCATAATTGCGTAATAATGATTTATAAAGTGTCCACAACCTAATTAACAATCTGCTTATAAAGTATTTATAAAACCTTTATGGTAGACAGCTGGTGGCCTAGTGGTTAGGGCGTTCACCCTGCAATCAGGAATTTGTGGGTTCGATTCCCAAGACTGCTAAGCACCTCTGAGGTACCCTGAGCAAGGTATCGACACCACACACTATTCCAGGCTGCCCGCTGCTTCACTATTCCAGGCTGCCCGCTGTGAATGGGTTAAATGCAGAGGAAGAATTTCGTGCTGTTCACAGTGTGCTGTGGTGTGTTCATGTATGACAGAATGGTCACTTTCACTTATTTTAAAGTGGTTCTGTTTTGTCTTCTGTTCAGACAGCAATGTGACCCTTTTGATTTCCATGTTTGGTGGGAACAACACAAGGCCTAAACAGGTGGCTCTGGTCGAGGCATCAGGTTCCAAATCTTTTAATGGGACTCTAAAAGAGGTTGCGATTGGCATGTTCTTGGTGACCATCAGCAGTGTTCCAGCAGGAGAGTTTGTTCTTCATGTGGTTGGAGATAACATCTTCTCTAAAGTTTCTAACGACCTGTTCCACAGACAGTCCTCAACTCATGTCCAAACATCAAGTCTGATCGTCACTGTAAGTTATTACTGAGGCTCAGTCTGGTCTAGTTGAGTATAGTTTACAGAGACTTCTCATGACTCATGAAGTACCAAGCATACTGTATCAGTAGCCTTGATGCTGGAACAAGCATTTATTAACTTATGGATTCCCACAACATTAGGTATTAATTAATAAATTTGGCATTAAATGAGATTTTTCAGCCACATTTCAGGGTAAAAACTCTGAGTTGGTAGCAATAAGGGTATCTTTGGTTAGCGACCATTTTAACTAATTAAATTTTTTTTTTTTTTTAACATGTACCCTGCCTCCTTTATTTTTCTGTTATAAAAAGATAAAAAATACCCTTTCCCTCTATAAAATGAATATACACATGAAGGACTATGTTGAACTTTTGAGGGTCCATAATGTTTTTTGTACCTTTTGGCAAAAATTTATCAGCACCTTCATTTCTGGCAGCGTGTAGTACTTTATAGCAATTTATGAAAGTATTCAATTTATCAAAGTATTCAATTCAGCAATTTATAAAAGTATTCAATTCAGATACCCAGTCCTCACCCTGATTGCTCACAATATGTAAATATGTATTAATTTACTGTTAAATGTCAGTCATGCTGTAAATCATTTGTAGTACATTTTGTGATCAAAATGGTCATTTACATTCAGCAAACAACCAAGCAACTAAATCTAGCCTAGAAAATATTAGTTTTGTGAGAGGAAACTAAATATAGCAAGGTGACAGTCCTTTGTTATCACTAATTGCAGGCATCTTTTAGCCAAAATAACAGAATTGGTATTAAGCATTAAAAGAGTGTTGAGCTGTCCAATGACGTAGGGTTGGCAGTTTTTTAAAAAGTTGCAGTGGTACTTCAGGAAGCACACACTAGGCTTCACTCTTCCAGCTGTGCTGGTATCATACGATTAGGGGAGTCAAAGCTAGCGTGGAAGTAAACATAACTAAATTGGGGACAAAATTGGGGAAAATGCAAAAAGTAATTTCTGTGATTAATGGAACTTTTTACTCTCAGACTGAAATAGATGGAACACTGGAACCAGGAAAAACCTTCACTCTGCCATTCAGGGTGGCAACCAGAGGCTCTGGAGGAATATATACTGTCAGAGTCAGTAATGACCGCAATTTCATGATGACCAATATTTCCTCAAATCTGACTCTTGTAAGTGGCGGCAAGGCAAACGGCACAGTAACTCTGACTGTTCCTGCAAACACTGCCTCAGGAACAGATGTCACTGTGACTATTGAGGCTGAATCTCCTGGAGGAACTGATTCCAACTATGCAGTGCTGAGGCTCTCTGTCATTGCTCCGGTAACATTTCACATTTGGTTTCCTATTCCATTGTATTGCACTTGCAAACATTTACATCCAGTCATTTCAAAGCAACACATTTAGCAGCAAATACAATGGGTGCTAGACAGATCCAATGCATTGCAAAAACCACATTTAACACATTTCCACATCTGTAAAGTTCACAAAACTTCCAGGCTGATGCAAACAAGTTTTGAAAATAACTAATATTGGAAAGCCACTTACAATTCTTTAAAATAACATCTGCAGCAAATATTCAATGCACTTGAAAATATTTATTTAATATTTAGTAGAGCAGCCTTCACTGGCTATTATACCTTCCAGTCCTTAAGCATATGGTGACACCACTTTTCTGCAGTTGATTAGGCCCAATAAAATATAATCTATGAGCTCATCTTTTTGGAAAAAAAGTCTAACAGCATCTCTTTTGGGAGGACATTCAAATCAAAGCATAGTACTTGTGGAACCATGGGATGTGGAACTGGAGAAGTGTTCCTGTAGAACTGCAGAAGATCTTTTGGTATCCTAATCCATTACTGTGCAGCTTCACAACTATGTCTTGAATATCTAGTGGGGCTCTTTAGACTTGGCCATTGAGATGCTGTTTGCCAATGCAACTTGGAAGCTATTGACCATATTAAGTGCACTTAAAAGATGGTCAGGAACTTCACACATGTAAATTGAAGTGTCTTAGAATGACAGAATTTTCAGCATTTTTGTGTGAGTTTTGCATTTTTGGCATCAGTGTGAATATGTGGTCCAAGTGAAAGTGTGCTAAATAATTTTGCAACATATTGGTTATTTCTGGCATCCATTGTGAATAAAAGGCTAGTTCGTGTTTACAAGTTGCTTATCATTACATTGCACCTGTTTATTGTTGCTAAAATAAGCACACCCCATTAACTGAAGCCATAATACAAGGTTTTTCTTGTCCTGTAAGGTATCAGACATTACTCCTCCAGTGTGCAATGTAGTTAGAGTTAATGCTAACTGCACTGGCAACTGCAGCCTCTCATCGTGGGACCTCTCTGCCAACATGACTGATGGAAATGAGTCCAGCATCCAAAGTGTGTCCATACGCCAGGGAATCGGCACCCTCAACATTAGTACTGTGCTGGACCGAGGTGTGAATATCACTCAGGCGTCCTACAGCGCATCTTGCTGTTACCCACAGGTGGAGCTGGTTGTGGTGGATGCAGCTGGAAATGTTGGCACCTGCACCAGATCTCTGAGTGCTGCAGTTACACCAAGTGCCAGCTCTAAGTCCACCACAAATGCCAGGGCTGCTCCCAGCAATCAGGCCAGTACTAACAGTCCTGAATGCCGTCTGTTTGTACCTATAGTCTTTTGGCTTACTGCAGGAAATGCCTTGCTCTATCAGTTCATGCAACTGTAAAAGACGAACTTAGTTCTATCGTTGTTCTTGCTGAAGCTTTTTTTCCCCCTCAGCATATAGGTCATATTTTCAACTGCTGTAACCATTACTGCACATGAACAGTGCAGAAACATAACATATTGAATAGAGTTGAAAGTCTGTAATGTTGATTATTCTTTCACTTATTAATTCCTTCTCTAACATGGTTTCCTAATCCTGGTCCTGGATGCCGCTACCCTGCTTATTCAAGTGCTTTCGAACTTAAACACAGTAAGGGTGTGTTAAGGAGCTGATTAGTTGGATCAGGTGTGTTGGGAGCAGTGAAAACACTCTGCAGGAGCAGGACTTGAAAACACTTCTAACAAACCCATTTCTTCCTAAATAGCTTGTTAACTAGTTACAGCAGGTCAGCTGTAACACCAGGTGGTCATCAACCCTCCTCCTGGAGATTCACTTTCTAGCACAAAATGAATCTGATCCAGCCAATCAAGGTCTTCTGAAGAACATAATGAGTCGGGACAGGTGCATCAGGTGGTCCACTGGAATGCGGAGTTCCCACGATGCTCTAAAACAGTTCAAGGTTACTTTGTCATCAGCGGGTCTGAACATGTACATAGTTTGATGAGATATTTCTCCATGGACCACGTTGCAACATATATCAACACTGAGACAGTGTTTTCCAGTTCCTGAGGCACACTGCCCTGTACATCTGAGCATTTTCACTACTTCCAACACATGTGATCCAACTAATCAGCTGCTTATCAAGCCCTTAGTGTGTTGCAGTGGATTTTTGGTGAAGAAAGGAAGGCACTAAAAGGACTAGGACTGGGGGAAAAAGTGTTGCAGTATTTTATTGGAGCAGCTGAACAAACAGGCTTATAAATGAGATGTGAGGGTGAAGAAACCTTCACCTAAGGAACCCTCACATAACATTTACTAGGTTAAGGTTTATTCAAATATCCATAAATCTTTTATGGAGGTTATTCAAACTTTACTGATGCATCTTGTTTACAAAAGTGGTTCTCTAAGGAACAGTTGACTGAAAGGCTTTTTGGGGAAGCCAGAAGATATATATATATATATATAAATTGGTAAAAAGGTGGATGTTCCATTCTTACATGTACTGATTCCAGCCTTGTCTGAAATGAATAAAAAATGTCCCACAAAAAGACAAGTGGTCCTTAACCATAAGTTATACAATCATGAACCTGAAACAGCGTGTGTGTACTTGGGAGATTTTGTGGCAAATCAACATTACTTTTGATTCAAACACATGATGCTGTCAGAGAAACGGGTTTGAAATACAAATGGGAGTCGCCAGAACCTCACTGATGATCCACCAGCTGAAACCAAGCTGCTGCAGAAAATGAAAGTCACACTACAAAGTCCATTTACCATTTCCTCCAGAAACAAAAAAGATTCTTCTGATTATGATTCTGGGTCACTTACTGTTGATATTGTTCCTCTTATTCTGGTTTAAACCAGGATCACTGAAGAAAGATCTCATAACAAAGCATGTTTTTGCCCAAGATGGGCTCTTTTCATTGCTGCAAAGAACTTATCTTGGTGTCTTCTACCTAGCTTCCAATCTTCAAGACAAACCTCTCCAAAAAACCTTGTCCTGTGTGAGAGTTGGTGGAGCAGTGGGAAGGTCCTTGCCTCTAATACAGGAGAATGTTGGTTCAAATCTTGCCTAAAAGGCACAAAGATGCTGGAAGGAACAAACAGTTAAACCTAGCAAACTGGAACCCAAACAACTTTTTTTGTTAGTTCCTACTGTCTTAAAAGTTCGACGCCCTGTTTCGCACAGCAAAACCCACATGTGTCTCTTGTTTCAGGCTCTATAATCCCAGCTTCTCATCACTCAGGAGCCCAGTGGGGCGGGCAGACAGATGGGTCCCCCCCCTCAATGTTACTCAATGCTATGGTGGGTTGATTGCCACCACCTTTCCTTATTTTCCACACAAACCTGCAGTTGGGGATCAACAGCTAACATGAGTCTCTAATAGCTCTAATAGAGTCGTTTAAATGAGTGAAAACATCTGATTTTTGCAGATTTTCATTGTAAAAGTTATTCTAATTAGTTTATATGCAGTAACACTAGAACTTGACTATGGCTCCCTGGACTGATCTGTGTAACCGAGAAGGCCAAAAGGGTGAAAAATATTCATCAGTTATTAACTGAGACAATAAGACAGGCCTAGGGGCCACTTTTTGTGCTTCAAAATATATATACTGGCACTAGGGGCACCTGGTTTTAATGTCTAACAAATACACACATAAAGGATAGTAAAGTGGCCCCATATAGTCATGCGTGAACACAGTGTGAACAATGTGAAATTCTTTCTTTGCATTTAACCTATTTAACCCATTCACCAAGTGAAGCAATGGGGTGCCACCAATGAGGGGCACCCAGGGAGTGGTGCGTGGGGATTGTACCTTGCTTAAGGGTACCTCAACAGTCTTGAGATGCAAACCCCCATTATTTATATATAATCGTTTTCAGCAAACTAGCATTCACTCCTCACATCAGAGACCCTTGGGTGTCTGTGACCCTGTCATTGGTCCACTTTTGGTAGGAACTGACCACTGACCAAAACCCCCACGAGACCTGCTGCTCTGGAGATGTTCTGACCCAGTCGTCCAGACATCACAGTTCGGCAGTGACAGCAGTGTTTAACAGCAGTAATCACTTTAACACAGTTACACAGATGCAGTTCAAATATTTCTTGTAAATCTCGACTTAAACATTAATGTAATCAAATCAAATTTAAAACCAAAGCTATTTGCCCCTGCCAGGGCATTCAAGTTTGATCTAGTTTGTTGTAGAAAAACGAGTTACCTTCAAAGTCCAAAGCATGAGGGGGCAGAACCATAACAGGAGCTGCAAAGGGGGACCAACTCCATATAAAAGTCTATAGATTTGAATGCAGTATCATTTAATATGGACAAAAGTAATGGGACGCCTCACCCCCCTGAAAACCAGCCAAGATGTAGAGCGCTGCGAGCCCAAAGAAGCAACGAACGTTCAAAATAAAAGGATTAAAAGGACTAAAAAGTATTAAATATAAAATGCGTTATTATCACGGTAATGTGCCCAGCCCTAATATACAGTAAACCCCTAAAATTGCGCAAACCCGTAAATTTATGATGTGGTAAAAAATGCCTAAAAATGCCTATTTTTGTAGTGTAAACTCCAAATATGCCCCCGAAACACTTTAATTTAATATTAAACTCAGATTAATACATTACCCTTAAAAATGTATTGGTAAACTCATAGCCGTACTGTACAGTTTACACTGTAAGCAACAAGGAGAAATGAATAACACTCTCGGACTGGCTACTTTCACACCATCCCAAGAGGCACTTTCTTTGTGTTCTCGCGACAAGTACCAAAAAAATTATAGTTATATTTTATATATTTATATAATTTAGCTTAATGTTTATGTTACAGAATTAGTAAATTATATTTTTCTTAATAATTTAGCAGTAACATGCATGGAAAAATGATATATTGCCACGAAAAAAGCAAAAAAAAATGTGGAGGATATCTGTGGTTTCCGCAAACAAATATTAGTGCGGTTCTAAGAAAAAATCCGCGAATGAACAGGGGTGTACTGTAAATACAGTAGCCAATAATAGTCAAGTACAATGACAGTCAAATGTTTTGGCAGTACAATAATAGTCAAATGGTTTGGCAGATTTTCTACACTTGCATGTTACTCACTTAATAAGTACTAAAATGCACCCAATATTCTTTGCTAACAAAGAAATTTAGAGTATGTTCACCTCTTAAGTACCTTTATTAGCCAGAAAATGTCATTTTTCATTCATCACTACTGACATACAAAAAGCCATCTGCATTTAAAGTTCAAGGACAGTCTAGAATTGGTATTGTGGCTCATCATCACCACAATACCAATTAATAGAATGTCAGACATGCACTGTTACATATTCTTTCCATGTTATAAAGGAAACTTGTTTTATTTGACCTATTTTCATTTATAACTTTCCAATGCTTAACAGGAAAAAAATCTGCAGTTTATTAAATAAATGGATAAGTGGTAAAACATGTAATGTGCAAAACGTTTAACTAGTTGTGAAAATTGTCACATTTCCAAAACTGGGGCCATTTTACAGACAAGTAAACTTTATAAATATTGTACAGATGAAGATGGACTGTACTTAAATGTATGAATGGTTGGCAACACTTTACAATTAAGCAATTGTCTGTTAGGTGAATCAAAGAGTGAAACATTCATTGCTGACAGATGTAAAATTGTTGTCCCTTAGTTGAATGGGGAGTGATAGCATAAAAGTTCCCTTGATCTCAATTCGACTGAACATTTGTGGAATGTGCTGGACAACCTAGTCCAAACCGTGGAGGCCCCACCTCACAATTTAAGGGACTTAAAAGATCACCAGCAACCTCAGATTATACTCTGGAAAAAATAATAGACCACTGCAATTAATTTAAATTCTCTACAAGTATGATAACCGTTCCATGCCAGTGTCTGAATTCCTATACAAGCACCTCATTCTGCTTTATGAGGTACTGATTAGGTGTCAACTGAATCAAATCTTATTTAATGAGAAAAAGTATAAAAAACACGGCTGTAATCAACACTCTCCTCTGACAATGTGACCAGTTTGATGGCAAAACACTACAAGAAGTACGTCACAGGTAATTTTTGCCATTTTGTTTGAGTGAACAAGAGATTTGTTTTCTTTGTAACACTCCATCATTTCTCTTATTTTGATGTTTTGTCATTTCCTTTCAAATTATGCTTTAAAGGACAATATTTTTATTTGGAAATTTGGAGAAATATTGTCAGCACTTCTTAAAAACTAAGGCAAAGCTGTTCAGTTCAGTACTTGCATCTATAAAAGATAAAAGCTGAGAAACGGAAATTTTTTTCAGTGGTCTCATTTTTTTCCCAGAGCTATATGTCATTAAATAGTGTGAATGAAATATGCCCAAACAGAAATAACAAAAATCCATGAATTGTGATATACAAAGGAATGTTCTGCTTCTCAGTATTTTCCCAGTTAATATTCGCATGTTTCGCATGTTCTCTCTTGAACTACCCAAAATGCATCTATTTATCTTTATCTAAGATACCCTTACTATTTTCCCCCGGTTAAACAGGTGGGTAGTTTTAAAGTGGAATTCTTACAACAGCTTCCAATCTGCCCATTCATTCTGTAGTGCATTTATGAGGTCAGGCACTGATGTTGGACGAGAAGGCCTGGTTCGGAATCTCCGTTCCAGTTCATCCCAAAGGTGTTGGATGGGGTTGAGGTCAGGACTCTCTTTCACACTGTATTTATTCAACCATGTTTTTATGGACCTTGCTTTGTGCAGTGGGGTCACAGTCATGCTGGAATAAAAAGGGCCTTTCCAAACTGTGTCCAAGCATGACATTGGAAGCATGACATTGTCCAGAATGTCTTGGTATGCCGAAGCATTAAGATTAAGCTCATCATTGGAAAAAAGGGGACATTTGAATTCAGTAATCAAGAGCTGTGTCCCAGTACCTTTGCCGATATGGTGTATGTGCCCTGCACCATGTCTCTGAGTAGCAGATTGTGGGTTCTGAATTAGAGAGGGGATTGGATAGGATTTAATTGGATTATTAGCCAAATTGGTGTTCTCTCAAAGTGTTTGTGCCCACATGGTCCTTAAAGGCCCAGCACACTTCTTCCTGACTCAACATCACTGTAGTGATCTCAGCAAATGTGCTTAGCAGACTACACTGAGGGGGGAATTATAAAGGACCATTATTTTTACACAGCAGAGGTACATTTCAATCTATACGTTGCGTAAGCAGGCCATCTAGTGGTCTGGTGTAGTTCACGGGACTACAGCTAAAACACGGGACTATAGTTTTAGTGGGAGTGTGGTCAGAATGTCAAACTCTCCAGCTGCTATTCTGGAGGGAAAAAAAAGAAGAGAACAAAACAAAACAGGAAAGAGTCATGCAAAAAGAATCGAGAATATAGTGAAGGCGACAAATGAGAAGGGAAGCTAAAGGAGCAAACTCACAGTCCAAACTCTTCCTAAAAACGCAAGACACAGAACGTTGTCATGACACAGATGTTTCATGACAAATATTAGAAGTTTGTGTCCTTAATTTGTCGAAATTGATCAAATGATGTTAGATTAAATTTTGATTTTACCACAGATCACAGAATTGGGATGGGGATCTCCTTGGCTCCTTTGGTGATTTAGGCCCATCTAAATCTGCCAACAGTGGGAGGGAGGCTGAGGGTGCTGAAAACTTAAGCAGTGTGTGTGTGATATCAGGCAATAGCCCTTTTCCCTATTCTAATGTTTTTGGATAAGTTATTTCATAAAATGTTAAACGTGCTTTGTTTAATGTGACAAGCGACGACAATATTATTGCACATCAAACGGCTGAAACACGCACTGCTCTGTTCTCTCGTTCTGTTTTATGCAAATGAGACACACACCAACCAATCAGGTTGTTGATGTGTGGCACAGCAACTGTTAGGTCATGCCCGCAAAATCACAAGCTGAGATTCAGCACTGGAATGCACAATAAGAGGAGAGTGTAAACGAATATTGAAAATACATGACATTACTATGCTGGATTAATACACAATATGGACAAATATATTGGGATGCCTGACCATTACACCAACAGGTGACATTCAAATACATTGAATAATGGAGTTGGTCCCCCATTTGCAGTTTTAACAGTCTTCTTTTCTGCTTTCCACAAGATTTTGGAGTGTTTCTGGGGGAATTCATTCACACAGCATTTATGAGATCAGGCACTGCTGTTAGGAGTTCCAGTTCTTCCCAAAGGTGTTGTATGGAGTTGAGGTCAGGGCTCTGTGTGGGCCAGTCAAGTTCTTCCACACCAAACTCAGCCAACCATGTCTTTATGGACCTTGCTTTGGGCACTAGGACACAGTCATGCTAGAATTGAAAAGGTAATTCCCCAAACTGTGTTCACAAAGCTTTAAGATTAAGCACTTCACTGGAAGTAAGGGACCTAGCTCAATGTGTCCCAATACTTTTGTCCATATAGTGTATTAAACTTTAAAGGGGACATATTATGCAAAACTCACTTTAGTTATAATAGGTCTATGGGCTATACAAAACATGTTCATGAAGTTCTTTGCACAAAATCACTCTCACATAAAGAGATATCACCAGCTTTATTCTTCACAGTTTCAGGCCCTTTCAAAATGAGCCGTTTGGACGGAGGACTCAATGTGACGTCCCAGTGGGCCAATTTGCATAGAACCGCCCCTCATCTGTCGAGACCCCACCCACTAGATTAGCTGAAGAACCGCCATTTTGTCTGCTGGTTTTATGAGCACGGATGAGCCGAGCGCTGTGGCTACAGGCAAAGGCAAGTCACACATGAAGTGTTGAGTTGTTGGCTGCAAAGAACAACACAAATCCTTGCACTTTCTCCCAGACAAAGAAAACCAAAGAACTGTGTGACTCCTTTTCATTTTCGATGGCCATGTCCCAGTAACAATCGGTTTCGTTCCACCTTAAAAAGTTCCACCTTAAGTATTTAAGGTGGAACGGAAAATTTGAATAAGGAGCTGTGAATAATGAGCTAACTTCAGCCTTGTGGGGGGATCTGTACCTACTGTCTGTGACAAGTCAGCAGAGGAGGGAGATGTAAGTACTTTCAAATAATGACTTTTGTGTTTCTATCGCAGTTAAGTTTCGTTTCTTTTCGTAAGCATGGGATGGGTGGGGCGTGGCCAGCAACAGCTTATTTGCATGAAAGGGACAGAGCC
>JBBIGA010126559.1:0-23935 GCA_037576975.1 Alestes dentex | reverse complement strand
AAACCACTTAACTGCCAATCTACTGCTGCTCACTCCTGTCACTTTATCTCATGTGCCATAATGCTGTATATATATATATTCTTCTCTCTTTTTTTGGAATTTGTAATTTATAGTGCCTAAGTTTCTTGTATATTTTTTTAGTACATCTATTACTATTTAACTTTATATTGTTATTTTGCACTATTGCTGAGTGACTTGTTTTTTCTTTCGTCAATCACATTTCATTGCAATGTTGTCCCTGTGCTAACTTGCATATGATAAATAAAGCTGAAACTGAACTGGAAAGGATTAAGGCCTGCCATCTGCTAATGCTATCTGTTTCCTGTCTCTGACTAACAGGGGTTGAAGGCGGTCCAAACAGACAGACTTGCTTGTCACCATGATATTTCTGTGCATAGTCCTCTGATATTTAGTTGTTTCAGGGTTTCCATTGTAAAGCAGAATCAAACTAAAGTCTTGGAGCAAGTTAGTGGTTTGTCATCACTTAAATGTGTCAATCTGTGTATGAGAGCGATACCTCATCACCTTTCCACTGATCTCCTTTACATTCAGAAGATCGAATAAGAGTGTGCATAGAGGAGTCTGCTAGAAAGTGGACATCGAGCAACCGTAGCTCCTTCGCTTTCAGTCGTTTCAACCACTAGGTGGCCGTTCCATATACAGAATGCCTCAAAAAAACCATTTTTTACGCTGTGATTGGTGTATTTTTATGCCAATTTATTTGCTTTAATCAATAGCAGAGGTTTTAATGTTTCAAATGAGCCCGTCCGGAAGTTTGTAGGAATATCCTAGGCTGAGATATTCAAGGAGCGCCTCGGGACCCCCCCTGAGGCGCTCGGGACTGGTTGAGCTTTGACGGACCAGTACTCTCACCACTTAGTGAGAAGTTGTCATTTACATTTACAGGTTTGTAGCGAATAGCAAGAGGTTTCTAGTGAAAGGAGGTTTTCCTCGCTCAGGGGTATAAAAGGCCCGAAGACTGGTCCCAGAACAGTAGACCAACTCTCAGACACAGAGGCGCATCTCTATGCTCGGGCTGAAAAATATCAATTTTTTTATGCTGAAACAAAATGAAATGCACACAGAAGACCAAATTCAGGATATTTGAGGACATTTGAAGATATTTGATGGGCGGAGTCGGCTCTCTCAGACAGCACGAGGTTGAACCAGACCTTCTGTACACAATGAATGAGATAGGAGCGGTGTTATAGCAGTTTATTGATTTATAATAATTCTGTGATAAAAATAAGGAATTTTCCAAACAAAATGGCATCTCTGCTTGCACGAAATGGTACTGCTTGCACTAAAAACCTTATAGAACATTCATTTTTTATAATTTTGAGCCCAAATGTTGAACATAAGTTGACAAGACCTGTGGCTATGGATTTTCTGTGCCAGAATAAAAATCTGTCTGACCGGGACGATAAGGCACGGCTGAATTCAAAGAGGTTTGACACAAGAATATATAAAGTCCTGTATTCCTGTGTTGCTGTTTGATAATAAGTTTACATATTTTACTTCTCTGGCACATGAAACTTCAGAGTTTTAGCTTTGAAATGAGTCCAACTGCAAACAATAATAACTTCGTATGACGGAATTGTAAGCGTTATAAAGTTGTAATGCAGAATCCAAGATGGCTACCAAAATTCAACTGAAAGCTTTAGGTAATTCTGCCACAATATATGGTCTTTGTCCTTTTCCTCTAAAATAGAGCCCACTGCTTTGCCTGTTGGATGGTGAGTAGGTACTGACCCATAAATGGTTCACTGCCACCCTGAAGCAAGTGACGCCATTCTTCCTGAGCCCATTTAATGGCCAGCAGTTCACAATCCCCTACACCCTATCGCTGCTCAGTGGGATTGAAGTTTCTAGTGAAGAATGTCTTGGGTAGGGGCCAATTACACACAGCCTCCAGCTTCTGAGGATTCATGGCAACATCCCAGGAGGATATTACAAAACCCAGGAATATAGTGGAGCGCTGGTGGAAAGCACATTTCTCCAGTGTGCATAACAGTTGGTGGGCGAGCAGCCTCTTGATGACCGCCCTAACATGCTGGATGTGTTCTTCCTTGATGCAAGAATAAACAAACGGCTAATGACCTACCATGGCTCACAGCCCCCCACGCAGACTATTTCATAGGCCAAAAGGCATGAATGCCGTCTTCCACTCGTCGCCCTCTGATGCAGACAGTGTAGGTTCTCCTGAGGTCCAACTGAGGTCCAAGATGGAAGCACCAGAGAGGGCATCCAGGGTAGTATTAGAGAGTGGAGGAGGGTTTTTTTAGGGTTATCTTGTTCAGCCCCCGATAGTCGATGTAGGGATGGAGGCCACCATCTTTTGACTTCAGGGGTCTCAGACTCTCTAGAGCATGTCCCAGCCATCACACAGAGACATAACTTCTGACAGGTCGGCCCCCACTGAATGATCCAGCCTTGGGTCCATTAGATGAGGGGGTCATACTTCAGAAGACAAGGGTGCCTGAGGATCAGAGGAGGTGATGAGAGGGAAGTGACTAAGAATTGAATGGATTTCTGATGGTTGGTCATATGGAGGGTGATGGGTGATGTCCTATGGGTGATGTGATTGGACGGGCTAGGATAGCACCTCAAAACCCTTCCCCGCTGGAGAGTGCAGACAGCCCGATGGTGCTTAAGTGAGGCAGAATAGGCACAGAGGCCCTCATGGTAGCGTATCTCCCTCTCCTCGGTGGTCAGGGAGGCGTATCCTAATTCCATGGGTTCTCTGGCTCCAGAGTGGTCCACAGAGTAAGGTGGGGAAATGACAGGTGCTGGTCCAGGTGGTGTATGAGAGCGAGTGGGTGGCAGCAGGGTACAAGGGGCTGGCCTCAGACGTTAGGACATGCGTTGGTCGATGCGCAGACAAAGGTGAATGAGGCTGTCGAGGGAGCTCACATCCACACATCCAAAGTTCATCCTTTCAGCGAGAAGCCAGTCCCTCATAATAGGCTGTGCAGAGTGCTGAGTCTCCCCAGGCAGAAGGTAGAGATGTGAGTCGGTTCCCATCTCGCTGGGTTCACAGCAGATGGCTCAGTCATTTTGTCACAATGAGAGAGTTGAGCTGTTAGCCCAGAGTAGCACAGTTGGTGAACCCAAACACAGAGTGATGCAAGAGAGCAGGTGAACCACACAGTTAGCCTAAAAACACCCTCACCAGAGTGTAGAGATTCCCACCGGAAATTCACATACACAGTCAATAGGAAAGAAGTAGAAAGAACCGGACTACTCACAGAAGATGGTAGAGATGGTCTGGGCATAGGCTGAGTAGGAGGCTCGATGACTGAGCAGTGACTGTGCACCATTTACCTGTTTATATACCAGGTGACACACTTCACTTCCAGGTTCTCATAGTGGTCACGTGACCGGTGTGCATGACAGGATTATAGCGAATCCTCAGTAGCATTTCCTAAATATTTCTTCACCACTAAAAATATTAGTAATCATAGCTACACTCAAGTAAAATTGTGAAATGTACTATTTCTATTCTCAAATGCAAAATTCTGTATAATTAGTAAACTACATTTTTGGGTACATGTTATGTATTTTATTTTACTATGAAAGAATGCTATAATACAACTGCCATCCTCCACCAGAAAATGTAGCTTCACCAATAATGTTTTAATTGATGAACCTACATTTGATTTTGTTTTGAAGAAGATTTTCTTTGCTTAAAAAGCAACAAACACACAGGACTTCCTTTGTTGATAGTTGCACACTGGACGCAGTGTGTTTCAGCCATCAATTTTTAAACATGATTCCTTACCTGGCACAACCTGTTAAGATAATTATATGAGTACTAAGATGTAACATGTCAGCACCACAACTCTCTGACTCATTAAACAGACCAACGCTGCACCATTGTGCCTCAAATATTTTTTACAACTGCTCACAGCAATGTGTGCAATGATAAATGTGTCAGGTCTGATATAAATGTTCCAAACAATACAGGTAGGAACTGTTTGTCATGTTGGTACTGGGAAAGAGGTCACAAGAGCAAGGGGATTTCAAAATAACCAGAATCGACTTTTAAACAAAGGAAGTTCACAAACCTGAGCAATCACTCAATATAAAGAATCTCGCTGGGTTCACAGCAAATGGCTCAGTCATTCTGTCACAATGAGAGAGGTGAGCTGTTAGCCCAGTGTACAGTTGGTGAACCCAAATGCAGAGTGACGCAAGAGAGCAGGTGAACCACACATTTAGCCTAAGAAGAGATTCCCACTGGGAATCCGCGCTCTTATTCACATACACAGTCAATAAGAAAGAAGTAGAAAGAACCAGACTACTCACGGAAGATGGTAGAGATGGTCTGGGCATAGGCTGAGCAGGAGGCTCAATGACTGAGCAGTGACTGAGCTTCGCACTTCCAGACATGGAGGAGCAAGGCTCTTCCTCACTTTGTTTGCTATTTTCTCACGGCCCAAAGGATAGTTGGGGAGACAGCACAGAAGTGTATGATGGTGACAGCGCATCGGTTGTTCTGAATCGGCTGGCCCTTATCTGGGGAGACACAGGGGGCTCAACACAGAAAACCAATAACAAAACAGGACTAGTAAGGTATAAACGAGGGGTGATTACTACTAGATGCAAGAAAGTTGTGGTGTCTGGCAACCCTGTTGTGGAACCGCTAATGAGCCGGTCCAGAACAGGTGTGTTGCCAGGCACCCCCTCAATTTCGAACGCCTCCTGGGGGACCAGGTTCACCATCCCCTCATCCAATGGGCCAGGAGTTGCAGGTCTGAGGAGAAACACATGAAACACTGGGGAGATATGCATGTGAGAGGGTAATAGCAGTTTTTATGACACAGGGTTGACCTGTCTTATTATTTTGTATGGACCCATAAACCTGGGGGTGAGTTTTTTGCATGGCATCCCCAACCTGAGGTCCTAAGTGGAGAGCCAGACCCTATTCCCAGCCCGGAAAACCAGTGCCTCTGTCTGCCGTTGATTATTTGGCTTTTAAACCAGCAAACTGCTCAGGTGATAGATGTGTGAGCTGTCTCCCATACCTGCTCCGCTCTGCCGAACCACTCATCCACCTGGGGCAAGTCTGATGGTTCGTTATCCAACGGGTTGATGCTCAAGCAGCGTGTCCACTTTCCTGTTCTTAAACCTCGGCCAGGATGTGATAGTGAAATTAAATCAAGTAAAGAATAGGGTCCAACGTGCCTGTCAAGGATTTAGCTGTTTTGCCTGTCAGATATATTCCAGGTTCCAGTGATCTGTGAACACGGTGAAGGGATGCCTAGCTCCCTCCAACCAGTGACGCCACTCTTCTAACACAGATCTCACCGCTAGCAGCTCCCGGTTTCTCATGTCATAATTTCGCTCTGCATCGGGTAGCTTCCTCAAATAAAAACGCATAGATGGAGCTTCCTTGGGGTACCGTGTCTCTGTGACAGCACCGCTCCTAAGCCGACCTCAGAGGCATCTACCCTGACTATAAAGGGCCAGGCTGGATCAGGCAGTTTTAATATTGGGGCTGAGGTAAACAGCCCTTTGATCTTTGTAAATGCTTCCTGTGCGAGATCCGAGAAGTGGACACCGAAAAGGGCAAGGCTGGATCGGGGAGTTTTAATATTGGGGCTGAGGTAAAAAGCCCTTTGATCTTTGTAAATGCTTCTTGTGCGAGATCTGAGAAGTGGGTGCTCCGCAGGTCGGGTTTGGTGTAGATACTCACCCCGCGGAGTTGGTCGATGGCCGATGTGATAAGTGGAAGAGGGTGCGGATACTTCACCATGACTGCATTAAGCCCGCGGTAGTCAATGCACGGTCTGAGCCCGCCATCCTTCTTTTCTATAAAGAAGAAGCTAGCTGATGCAGGGGACGTGGATCTGTTGATGTACCCCTGTCGGCGTGCCTCGGCCACATAATCTTCAATTGCTTTGGTTTCCACCTCAGACAATGGATAGACCCGGGACCGGGGCGGTGTGGTACCTGGCAGGAGGTCAATCACACAGTCACACAGCCGGTGCCGAGGGAGGCGGGTTGCCCTGTACGCACAACCACAGTAATCCAACTACAATATGTGGTTCAGCCCGTTCTAGAACCAAGAACGGTAATTTTTCTTGGTGTCTTAGGGGCTGCGTGATTCAAGTTATGGCTTGACCACTGACTGAGCGACCGTCTAGGGCTTTCACTGGAATCGGGGCTGGCAGGTCCTCCACCGGGAGTGATAGAGATGACACTTGGGAGATAAAGTTGCCAGCCTATCCAGAATCTACAAGAACAGAGACAGGAAAAGAAGAGTTAGACACACAAAGAGAAGCAGGAATACAAAATTGGGTTACAGCTGGAGTGCTTGTGGGAACCACCGAATTCAGGGACAGGACCTTCACAGCTCAGAGTGAGCACATGCCCAGTTGGTGATCCCTTGCCCCACAGTACAGGCAGAGACCACAGTACAGTCCTTTTCCTGTACTGTGCACCAGGGAGGTCTTGCCCTGCTTCATCTGTGTTGGTCTAGCCGGACAGCCAGAGAGATCAAACCATCCAGGGAAAGGCCTTTGTCATGGCAGGCAAGCTCCATTTGCAGCTCTATACTCAAACCCTTTCTGTAGGCTGCTATCAAGGCAGGTTCATTCCAGCCGCTGTCCGCCACGAGAATGCAAAAGTCACAATGGAATAATCTGCTGCTGAGTTAGCACCCTGTCAAAGCTGGAGGAGGCGAGTGCTTCTGCTCTTACCCTGGTCCGGAAAGTCAAAGACCGTTTTGAACTTGCATGCGAAATTGGGGTAGTCCTGTGGTCCTGAGCCCCCATCTCGCCAGATCACCGCGGCATAATCTTGGGCCCTGCCTGTGAGTCACTGGATTCTTTGGTGCCCCACCCTCTCAGGGAACTCTGTAAAATACAGGTTGCAAGCCATTAGAAAGTTTCTACACCCCAAAGGCTCTCCTGCCTACCTCTCTGGAAGGGAAGCGTATCTAGGTGCTCGCACACACAGAGTCATGATCTTTGTTGGAGCAGGAGGTTCTGGGGCTGGTTCTGGCAGCAACAGTGGGCGAAGGGTGAGCACCAGGATCACAACCACTCCTGCGAGTTGGTCCAACCGGCTTTGTTGCTCTGCTAGACGCTGCAGGAGGAGGCTCTCATCCCTGCATAGGAGGATCTCTGCTGCATTCATGTGGTAGGCTCTGTCATCTGTCATGTTAGGACTGGGAAAGAGGAAGCAAGGGGATTTCAAAATAACCAGCTGTTTAATCTGAATAATCTTTTAAACAAAGGGAGTGAACAATCACTCAAAGTAAAGAGTCCCCAGAGCTTAGCACTTCCAGCTGGGCCGGTGAGGGGGAGTGAAGGTCATGTCCACTTGTGTCCACCTTCCATGAACAGGTCTAGATGGACCGATTACTTTTTAACTCTACTGAGGTTAGAACATCTTTGGCGCTCACAGCGCACGGGAGCTATTCGGGATTCTGCTGTGACGACTCCTCCTGTTACTTCTGTAAAGGGAGAGACAGAAAGGGGAAAGAGGGGAGAGTCACAATCTAGAGAGGGCTGGAGAATAGCGAGTTCATACGTTGATCCTCTGCGCAGGATTTTTCGTTCATTGATTCCTTGTCCCTCTAGCCTGCATCAAGGAGCAAGCCTCTTCCTCGCTTTGTTCGCTATTTCTTTGCGGCCCGAAGGATAGTTGGGGAGACAGAATGGAAGTGTATGATGGTGACAGCGCATAGGTTGTTCTGAATTGGATGGCCTTTATCTGGGCTGACACAGGGGGCTCGCCACAGACAACCAATGACAACACAGGACTAGTTAGGTATAAACATGGGGTGATTACTACTAGACGCAAGACAGGTGTGGCATCTGGCAACCCTGTTGCATAACCGCTAGTCAAGTCAAGTAGGTTTTTATTGTCATTTCTACCATGTACACAGAACATAGTAAAAATGAAACAACGTTCCTCCAGGACCATGGTGCAACACAAGAGCAGAACAGAACAGAACAGAACACAAGTGCAAACAGGCCAGAACACAAGAGCAACAATACAACTAAACATGACAAGACAAGACAACATTCAGTGCAAATTGACAATGGCTACACTGAGGGTAAATACAGTATTGACCGGTACTGTATTCAAGCAGCAGAGACGTGCAAAGGATGCAGAACAGAGTTTACATGTGCAAAAAATGCAGGACATAAATATGTGCAATTAGGATGGCAATAAATATAATTGTGCAGTTTGTGGCAGATTAAAAACCATGACAGAGAATGTTGTGTTTTATACAGAATGTGTAGTATAAAGAAAAGAGTATTTTAACTGGTTCTAAAAGTCTAAGTTGTCCAAGGGGGTAGGGTGAGGAGGGGAGGGAAGTGACTGGTATTGTGTGTGTATGTGTTTTTATGCTTTCAGTTCTGGTTGAGGAGTCTGATGGCCTGAGGGAAGAAACTGTTTCCCATTCTGGTAGTGGAGGCCCGTATGCTACTGAACCTTTTCCAGATGGGAGGAGGGAAAAGAGATTGTGTGAGGGTGAGTGGGGTCGTCCACAATGCTGGTGGCTTTGTGGATGCAGTGTGTGAAGTAAATGTCTGTGACAGAGGGGAGAGAGACCCCAATGATCTTCTCAGCTGTTCTCACAACCCTCTGTAGGGTCTTGCGGTCCGAAACATTGCAGTTCCCATACCAGGCTGTGACGCAGCTGCAGAGAATAATTCACAAAAATAAACAAATGAACAACATTGCCACAGAAGCATGGGAACGGTTTCTCCAAATCTGAAATCCAAGTGAAACTTTTACATTTTAAAAACCAACATGTGTGGTGGCTGCCCTGTGTCACGTTGTGCATGCTCGGGGAGTGAGGCAAGGTGCAAACGCAGGTTCATTGATGGTTCTTTATTACAAACACACACAGACTATACACATACAAAAGCAAAAACGGCACAAGGGCCTAACAAAAGCATGCTAAACAGAAGACACACGAGGAACAGGTAGCGTGAGGGTAAATGTGAGGGTTGACCAGCACCTGAATACAAAACTCTTGGAACTTAAGTACAAAACCTACACAGATATAAATCAGTTATTTAACACAATCACTTGTGTTGGCAAAGTGACTAAAGACACAAACATACACCCATTTCAAAATGAGAGTCCCATATAAGAACTTAACACAATAGCGCCCTCTACTGGCCGCTGGCAGAGACATGACAGTACCCCCCCCCCCAGCGCACCTCCAAATGGGTGGGGGAGGGGCAGATAGCAGCAACAAACAAACCAAACAAAAAAAATTCCAGCAGACCCGTGGGCCCCACATGTCCTCCCCCCGAATGTGGCCAGGTCAGCCCATGTGGATCCCCAGCATCCGCTCTCCATGGGTGGCCCCTTTCGAAAATCCCCTCCGGATTGGCCCATAGTAAAGCTCCCATGAAGCTGCGTGCAGATGCTTCTGCGGTGCTGCGAGCTGAAGCCTCTGCGAAATTGCGGGCTAGAGCCCTGCGAAGCTATGGGCTGGAGCCCTGCAAACACACACAGACTCTACACGTACAAATAAAAAAGGCACAAGGGCCTAACAAAAGCACACTAAACAGAAGACACACTAAAGTGACTAAAGACACAAACATACACCCATTTCAAAATGAGAGTCCCACATAAAAACTTAACCCAATAGTGGCCTCTATCAGCCGCTGACACCCTGCTTCTTGTAGTTTTTGCATTGGGTGTTATTTTTTTATGTCTTTTAATTGTATTTTGAATTACACATTGCATTTCTTTTACAATGCAGTGTGTAATTAAAATTACAGGTAAAAGACGTTAAAAAAATCATATAGATACAGTACATGATGCCCTATTCATTCATTTTTTTAGAATGTACATTTAGTGTAAAAAAAAAAGTTTGATTTTGATCTTGCACAGTTAAACACTTGGTAGAGCAGCTGCTCCTCTAGACAGAAAATGTGTGTAAGAGGGTTAGGGTTAGGGTTTAGTTTGGGCTTTTTTTTCTTTGGCTATGACTGGTATTTATATTTTTTAAAATCAGGACAAAAGTGTAAATAATAGTGGGGAGCTGACACACTTCCTCTGGCCAGTGGCTCTGCTGGAACAGGAAGCCCCCATATGGGAGAGGATAGAGTGCTGCAGGTCCACCCCTGGTCACTTGGAGCCCAGCAGCCACCAAGCATGAGAACGGCAGCTTGAAGCTTCACATGATTGTTGGCCACTTTTGCCACTCACCCATATCCCTTACACATGGCATGATGCTTTGGACCTTGTTTAGCTGATAGCTAGCGCTGTGTCTGAGCCATAGTGGGGATGATATAGCATTGTCAAAATGCTCTCAAAATTCTGACTGGTGAGACATTTCCAGCTTATATTATTATGCTAATTCCTTGCACACCAGGAACAGGACCTGAAGAAGAAAATTTGTAATTCAAACTTGTCACCACCTTTCAGTCAGCACCACAGAGATCATTCTCCCGGTTATTTCTCTCTAACCTAAACATCCTCCAGCATGTCCCACCCTTCGCACCCAGACAGTACTACCGTGTGCAGTAAAAGGGGAGATGCTGAGCAGCGCACTCCAACTCCTCTACACATCCATTCACACACACAAACATACACACAGCCCCATTACAGTGTTTCACTAGCATTTTATGTAAGTCAGAGATATAGAGAATTATGCCATTATTGTCTTCTTATCTACAAAAGTTCAAACCAGTTTGCAAATTTTAGGATTGTTTGTTCCTCAGTGTATTTTTTAATCTGAGCAGACCTATCTGATTTGTTGAGCTGTGTGGAAGAGTTGCAAGCATGCAGAGTTCAAAAGCATTTCAGTGCAGTGAAGATTAGCTGAGACTCTGAAGAAAGAAAGAAAGAAAGAAAGAAAGAAAGAAAAGAAAAATGCCCATCTTTACTTAAACTTGGACAGATCTGGCAAAAGTCTCTTCTCCAGCCTGTCTGTATCAATCCAGCCTGCCCAACTCTTTCCTCCTTCCTTTACCTGTGTCCACCTCTGCTGTGTGAGGAGCCGTACCATGTCTATCAATCCTGTTTTAACATCTCATTTGTCAGGGGCAAACAGAGAAAGTTTTTTCCATTTTTCTGCTGTTTTTGGCACTGTTCAGGATCAAAACCAACCAAAAAGTCTGCAGCGCACACTTCCCAATAAAGAATGTAAACTAAATGTAAATGTAATTTATTACATAACTATGTGGCCAAATATGCAATTACCTAATTATGTGTATAAAATTAGGTATTGTAAATTAAGTGCACCTCAGAATGGGAGCAAGAACCTTTTGATATAGAATGTAAATCAGATTGAGATGTAATTATGTAACTTACTGAGTAATTATAAAATTATGTAATCATATAATTACATTGAAATAATTATGTAATGTGACGCAGATGTATAGGAGAGAAACAATAATGACTCTAGTGCTGATCCCAGAACAGTGCTGTTAGCTTGAAGCAGGTCCTGATACGCAGAGATTCAGAAAGCATTAATGCTATGTTTGGCAGACTGTTTAAGCTTCTTTGTGTCTCCACAGTTTAATTAGCACCACTTGTGCGCTGTATTGCTCTTGCACATACTGGAAACATGTGAAAGATTTAAGCTGAAAAATATGGAATCCATTAACCTTACAGACAAGGGCCACTCAGTCACATCTCATTAGAGGCACAGCAAAATCTATTATTGTTTTAAGCTTGCAATTTGTTCTTTTGTGCAGTTTGTAAGTGTAAACATAAGTTCTCATCACTATCATCTTAATGGGGTGGGTGCACTGGGACCAGCTTAGGGCTTTTGGTGGGCAAAAATAGCTCGGAATTCAAATAACACAAGTTAGTTGCTCATCCCCTAACGGATAACAATACTATCTAGTAATAATTGTTGCACAGCTAAGTTAACAGTCTTAGTCATTTTCCTGTAATGCAAAAAAGTACCTGGTATTATACCCCTGGAAGCTTTCATTCTCAGAATGTGATTGGCTGATGGACATTCAGTGACTGCCAATATCTCCCACTAAAGACATTTTAGAACCAACTTTCTTTAAGTACTCCAACTTGTTTGTCTGTTACCTAGCAATGACAATCAGTCATTATAAAATAATAAAGTAACACGTTTATAGCAAGTAACAAGCCTTCTGAAAAGAACAATGACAGGCACATCTTCTAGCATGCACTGCAACTGGCATGCACTGCACATAAGCAACAACAATACCAAAATACACATTGTAATTAAGTCAAATGCTCAGAAGCAAGTGGCAGAGCTTGGTTTTTTGATCCCCCGTTTCTTTTTTCTATAGATCACATCACTGTTTTGTCAATGCATAGCCACAAACAGAGGAGAAGAAAATAAATGTTTTTTTCTTCATTAATGAAGACGTCACTCAGCTAAATAAATTGAATGTTGTTCTACCTGGAATTTAGGAAAAGGTCTTGTATGTAGGTGGGTTTACTGGCTGATAGCCCCATCCGCTGCTCCCAGTGACAACACTTTTAGTGCTTGTTCATCTGCATAATTATGATACTGTTACATCTCACCCATCAGGCAAACCCTTCTGATAAATAGTAAAATGATGGTGTCTGGTACAGCACTGGCATATGCTCTCTCTGTGTAAACATTGCTGTTGATCAGACAGGGTACCATCACTGCTGTAACAATATAAATATAATCTTGCCTGGCTGTTCCACTGGACCTATCAATCCGAGTATGGACATGTGAGTGCATATGGGTCTGAATCAGGCAACTTGAGTGTCAAGCATTTGTATATGTATGTACTTTCTGAGCCTCAGGTGGAGAAGTGTGCATGTGTGTGTGTGTGTGTGTGTGTGTGTGTGTGTGTGTGTGTGTGTGTGTGTGTCCAGTGACCCTCTGGGATCTCTCTTTGCTGATGGGAACATCTGCAGTGTCACATGACACACTGGCCAGTCTGTCCTTCATGATCATGCTGTATGTGTATGTTTGTGTGCTTATGTGTGTGTGCAGGGAAATTTTTGATGGTTTGTGTATATTGTCACCAGTTATATCAGCAGTAAGCCAGAGACTGTGTATTAGAGATTTTAACAATTTTTTGTTTCTGCTTGCCTCATGCCTATTTACACCCTCTCACTCACAGCAAAATCACAGCAATTTTTTTTTACACACTTTTCCACTTACCCTAGATGTATTTGATCATGTTTGGAGTTTGAATTTTGTGCATGTTTTGAATTTTAAAAATGTATTATGTTTTAGTTTTGTGTAGGCTAATGATGTTAATAAGAAGTCAAATATGTCAAAGGTCAGAAAATCTTTTTGATAAATACACCTCCAGAATCCTTCTCATTCTCTTTTTCTCTGTCTCTCTTTCATTTCATTTCTCATCTCATTCTATCATTTTTTCCCTCATTCTCAGTCTCTCTCTCGCTGTCTCTCACTCATGTCTTCTCCTATTTTGTTTTCTCTGTTTCTCCTTCTTTCTCTGTCTTTGTGCAGTAAATAATTTACCATCTTCTTGTCTTTCTGTCTCTTTAACAACCCTCCCCCTCATGCACAGGTGAGAGAAGATGTGAAAATGATTTCTGTATGAACATGTCTATGCTTGCGCTTATGCTGCCTCATGTTGAACGGAATTGCTGAACCGCCGTCAAATGAACACACTCTGTATTGACTTTGCGAAATAATGTTTGCTGGTCAAACATCCAAACTGCGGGGGTGGATCAGCATGGATTGCAATGACATATTAAAATGAATAGTGTTCTAAGGACAGACAGATATTCAGCAATGACAGAGTATGCCTAGGTCAACATCCTTGAAAGAACAGTTGTTCTTTCCTAAACAGACTGTTTAGGAAACCACTGACCACTATGGGAACAATGATTGAACCACCTCCATAACTCACATGTAATGTTTGATAACTGCAGCTAAGGATGCTTGCATCACGTTTTTTAAATGAATAGCACTGTTAGCAATACAAAGCAATACTGTGTACTGAGTATTTGAGTGGAGTATTAATGTCAGCTCAACACAATGCTAGCTAGCTGAAAGTGCTAATATTACATGTCATATAACTATAGATTTTGATGATAGATGAACGTAATGAAGAGGAAATTTATAATAAAGTTCCTCTTCATTATGTTCATCTATCATCAAAATTTATAGTTATATCACATGTAATATTTAGTCCACAGTACTACAGAATGGTTTAAGAGAAACAGGCAGGGTCGATCCATAGGAAAGCAGACAAACAAAATGGTGGTAGATCCGTACAATGGGAGGTAGTAAAGTTCATAATCAACGCAAGTCCATACCGAGAATCAAAGTCCATGACAGGGTTAATCGAAAAGCGAAGTCCACAACACAAAAACAAGGTCCAAAACATAGGTAATCCACAGAACGTACGAAGCAAGACACACAGGAGAGAGTTAACGAATGACCGCGGAAGTAGTCTAATGTCCGTCTATAAATAACGCTTCGGAGAAAGATTCTGAGTGCGCAACAGAGGGCGTGGCTAGAATTCCAGAGAACGTGATCTATTGGTTGTTTGTGGTAGTGAAAAGTTGTCCTAGCACGAAAAAGTGAAGCGTCGTCCTAGCACGGAAAAAAGCCCTAAAGCGCGATCACGGCACGTATTTTGATTACATTGTATGCAGTGATGGCTGCACGAAAAGTTGTGAGATCGGGTTGGACCGTGATGGGAGTTGGATCCATGACACAAATTTTAGAATGACTTATTATTTGTAAACCTAAATTATAATAAAAATCAATACCTTTATTATCCATAAATTAGCATATTATTTAAAACTGATATCGCATGCTGATGTTTCGTTGACTAATTTTACAATTTTACATATGCATGGGAGGAAGTGCTTTACCTTATGATCATTATAACTCAGATTTTACTTTTTATTCCAATTATCCTTAAAAGCAGAAGTCATACTTAAAAGCAATAGTATAATATTGAAATGTAATTACATAATTTTATACTTATGTCATGTCTGCCATGGGGAAAGAGGACACAGATGCAAGAAGTTCTAAAACAGGGGTTTTAAAGAAAAACACAAAACACAGCTCCATAAGAGCAACAGGACATAACATAAAGAGTCTTTGACCGCAGTGCCAGACTCTGGGCTCTTCCTCCTCACTCTGGGTGAGGGTCACTCCCTATTATGGCCACGCAGATCTCCACCTCTGGTAGGGCAGGACCTGATGCATCTGGACTCCAACCGGGAAGTTCTGAAGGAAACCGGACCAGAAGCTCTGCTATGTGTGGCAGCCAACGGTTTCACTAGGCTGCCGACGGGACAGCTCAGCTGGTCACTTCTGTGAGACAAGAGGAGAAAGGGTCAGCTTGATCTATGCACACAAACTCAAACTGGGGAGTCAAAGCCTTCTGTGCCAGACTCCAGGCTCTTCCTCCTTGCTCTGGGTGAGGGTCACTCCCTATTATGGCCACGAAGGTATCTCCATCTCTGGCAGGGCAGAACCCAATGCACCTGGACTCCAGTTGGGAAATCCTGAAGGAAACTGGACCAGAAGCTCTGCTACATGCAGCAGCCACAGGTTTCACCAGCCAGCCGATGGGACAGCTCAGCTGGTCTGTGAGACAAGAGGAGAGAGGGTGAGCTAGATCTGAGCTTACATACTCGAACTAGAGAATAGAAGCCTTCTTATCCTTCTCCTTCTCCTTCTTTTCGGAGGACACGAGGGAGGAAGAGCAGACCAAGACAAGGGAAGATGATGGTGACAGCACACCAGGGCTCTGGCTCAGCTTGCTTTTAACACACAGGGACACTTGGGGTAGGACTCAGACAACCAATCACGACAGACAGACAATCGGCCTTCTTCATAACCCAAACAGGAGACCTAATTTAGACGACACCCGACAACCCAGATCATGGTAGTGCTAAGGAGCCAATCAGGAACAGGTGGGTTGCCAATCACCAGGCTAAAACTCACACAGACAGGAACATGAAACACGGGGACGTGAAGGTCAAGCTGGGGGTATGACGGACATGGACCGGACATCACAACTTAATGCATTCCACCAATTATTTAACCAATTATTTACATTTGCATTTAATTTACCAGGGGAAGAAACATGACTATCAGAGCTAGGCATTCAGTTCAAGCCATACATTTTCAAAGCTTGGTCAAGAACAAAAGAAAAACACACCTCTAAGAAAATTTCTGCTAGTGTGTCTATTAAATCATAGTAATATAATAGGTCTAACTGTCACAGAGACAAGACAAGAACATACCTGAACCATAGTTAGACCAGTGTAGCGTGGCAGATGATCCCAATCGTGGGCACACAGAGAGTTGCTAAACTATGCACCTTGATCTGTGAATGCTCCACAAGAGAGTAAATATTCCCACCAAGAACCAGCATTCTCAAACACACACAGTAAGTATTTAGTGGAGAGATAGAGACTGGAGTACTCACGATACCAGAAGACTCTAGCAGGAGTTAGTAGGACTGTAGCCCTCCCAGTCAACCAAATACCGGGTGCCACGGCCATGGTGCCGCAAGTCGAGGATCTGCTGGATGGTGTAGGCAGGACCAGAGTCAATGATCCTGGGTGGAGGAGGAGCTGGTTCCTGGGGAGACAGAGGAGAGAAGAAGACGGGTTTAAGTTGAGTTATGTGAAACACGGGATGGACCCAGATGGAGGCAGGCAGCTGGAGCCGGAAGTATCAGGGTTAATTCTGTGGGTGACTTTGTAGGGCCCGATGAACTGTGGTGTGAGCTTCTTGGACTGCAGAGGTATAGGTTGTGGGAGGAGACCCATACCCTGTCACTGACATGGAACAATCATCCCGGGGGGTGGTGGTGGTGTTGATGAATGCAATAACATGTGTTGGTCTGCTGGATGATCGTGCAGGCTTGCTGCCAGAGCTGGCAGCACCTGTGAACCAACTGTCAACCTCTGGTTCTTGATGTTCGAATATTGAAGGCTGGAAACAGTTGCAAACCTCAAATGGACTGAGCCTGGTAGCAGATGAGGTGAGAAGGTCATGGGAAAGCTCAGCCCAAATGAGATAGTGGGCCCAGGAGCGCTGACGATCTGTGACCAAACACCTCAGGAAGTGCTCCAGTTATTGGTTGGTCCGCTCTGTCTGTCCATTAGTCTGAAGGTGGTAGCCCAATGAGAGACTGCAGGTGCAACTGATCAGAAGGCCTTCCAGAACTTGGCTGTGAACTCTGTCCAAGACGATGTCTCTGGGGAACCCATGCAATCGGACTACGTGCTCTAGTACCAGTTCAGCAGTGGTTTTGGCTGTGGGGAGTCCGGTAAGAGCCACCAGATGCACGGCCTTGGAGATTCGATCAGGGATGGTGAGGAACTGGAAGGGGTTGAAGATTGCCTGGAGTGGGTTGGTTGCTGGTCTTGGCCCTGGCACACACCACGCACACCTTGGTGTCAGAGGCCATGCTGGGCCACCAGAAGGCGCATTGGAGGAGAGACAAGAGTCCTGGAGGTGCGGGGGTGGCCAGCGATGGTGGTGGAGTAAGCCCACTGGAGGGTGTTGGTGCACAATCCAGTAGGAACGAAGAGATGTAGAGGCGGAGTGCCTGCCGGAGGGTGCTCCAAGGCCTGCCCCTGGCGAACTCAATCTTCTAACTCCCACTGGAGAGGAGACAGGATGAGGTGTGGAGGCAGAACTGGCATGGGGTCCACACGGGGGCTCTCAACCTGGGGTTGTCGAAAGAGGGCATCTGCCTTGGTGTTTTTCAACCCTGGGGCGGGAGGGGCGCAGACAGCATTTTTAATTTGGGGGGGTGAATCGGCGGTGGCGAGGGGAATGGGTTCCTTTTTTATTATCTCCACACCACAGGTGGTGCTGCCAAGTATAAGTGCCTTAGTATTGTAGCGTGTTTTGGGGGGGTTGGTGGGTGGTGCCCAGTATGCCCCTGGCTATCCTGACTGAGGAACTGAATCTGTGAAGAAAGGGGGGTTCTATTTATTGTTGTTGTTAATTGCTAGTATAAACAATAATTAGTAATAAGGCGACAGTTCATTCTACCTTTTAAAAGAGGTTTTACTGTTTCTGCTGTTATGTTGGATGCCTACCGTTAGTGAGAAGCTTATCACTGTTATTAACATCCTGCTTTTGCCAGTTGCTTCCCAGTCACAATTTGAGAGTATGATCTCAATAAACTGGGGTCTCCCTTGTTCATGAATTTATCTCTCTGGTGTCTTTTTCAGTTCATTCTCACAGCTGTTTCTTTATATTTGAGGGCAAGTAAGTAACTTACAATGGCAGATGCATGTTTTTTTTTGGGGGGGGGGGTTGCCCTGTTGGGGGGGGGCCGGATCCCCCCCATCCCTGGTCCCATCTGCGCCCATGCCGGGTGGTAAGATAGTGTTAAGTGGAACTGTTCAAAGAACAGTGCCCACCACACCTGTCTGGGGTTGAGCTGCTTGTCCTGTTGAATGGTGATCAGTTTCTGATGGTCTGTCCAGACCGTGATTGGGTCTCCACCGCACTGGAGCCAGTGATGCTATCCCTCCAGAGTCCACTTGATGGCCAACAGCTCACCTACCCCGTATTACTGTTGAGTGGGGTTAAACTTTCTGGAGAAGAAACTGCACGGATGCAGTTTCTAGTCTGGACCTCGCTGGGAGAGGATGGCTCCTATGCCCACATCGAAGGCATCCACCTGGCTGGGATGGATCCAGGTGAAGGAGGATGGGTGCAGAGATGAACAGATGACAGAGGTGATGAAATGCTTTGATGGCTTCAGAGTTGAGAATGAAGAGTGTCCGAGATGGTTTGGTGAGGGCAGGAAGAGGTGCTGCAGCTGCACTGAAGCCCCGGATAAAGCATCAGTAGAAATTAGCAAATCCCAGGAAGCGCTGAAGTGGTGATACTTACAGGCTAAGATAACCCCTCACATTCCACACCCAGCTGGGGAGCATAGGCATGATCGATAAAATTACCAGCTGCCCCTGAATCAACAAAAGTGGTGGCAACAATCTGTTTGTGGCTCAACTGGATGTGTACCTGGAAGGTTGGGCAGGAAATGGCTGGTATGTAGGAGGTGGCAGCAATCGGACCAGGTGAGTTCCTCCCCCTATTCACCTGGTCTGACCATGTCCCGGACAGAGAGGGCAGACAGCACGATGGTGGTCGGGGGAGCCGCAATAGGCACAGAGGCCTTCACACTAGCGTCGTTCCCTCTCCACAGTGGTCAGGGAGGCACGCTCTATCTGCATGGGTTCCCTGGCTTCTGATGAGTGGGCCACTGACGGAGGTGAATGTCTGGCCCTTTGGGATGAAGACTCCAAGGTGTTGATGATCTTGGGCCGGGGACTCACCGGCAGACCTCAGGACTGTGGTAGTCCACTTGGCTGCCTGCCCAGTGAGGAGAGAGACGAGAAGTGTGATGAGGCTTCTGTCTGAGGGGTAGATCTCGGGCTGAAACTCAAAGAGCAGGGAGAGGTTAGTCAAAAACACATCGCACTTCCTGTCTACACCATTCCATAGTTTTTTTATTTCTCTTAAATAATGAAGCCCTGAGGTTTTGCCTCTACAATGTACATTCTGTATTAACTAGTTCCAGTCTTTCTATTTGTTTTAATGGCAGAAAATGCCAGAAATGTTTAACAAGTGTGTAAACCACTACACCACCACTTTTCATCAAATTCAAATCATTATAAAAAGTTTAGGATTCACATTTTCAGCTGAATTTCTGTTTCAGTGAGCTAACACTAGGAATTAGTGTATTGTGTTTGCTAGTGGCTCCCTCCTTATTTTGGGGGACACTGATAGCAGTGGCAAATCTGCTGTGGCAAACTTTGGTGATGGGCAGATAAGAGTGAGGTAGACACCCCATCCATCACCAGAACCTGCCCCTTTGCCACACACACACAGGTGCACACACACACCCTTAAATGGCTCTGTCACTTCTTGCCTCTCAGTAGAATATTGCATGTGGTCAGGTTCACCCTGTCTTTCTCCCCCGTCTCTGTGATGCAGACTGACATCATAGAGATCATAAAGCTAGAAAGAGATCACAAATTTATAAGCACACCTACAACTTTAAGATCACATATGGCTTTTGGCCATTTGCAAAAATTATGGAATCACCACACAAAAATGGATGCTCAACCAGCTTTATTACTTCCTAGCAAATAAACAAACACAGTTTTGACACCAGATTTTTTATTTAATAGCTGAACATTCTGACTTCGTAAAATATACGACAAACAAATTAAATTCAATTAATTTAATTTATGCTAGATGTTTTCCAGATCAAGTAGAGGGGAAAACTATAAAATCACTCAATTTGGAGAAAAAATATATAATCTTTACCAAAAATAAATTCTCTGGTTTGAATTCTTTGAGGCACGGAGTTCACTAATGAAAAGCAGCGGATGACAGATCAGCATTGTATACAATTATAATTATTTCCACTATATATTTTCACTCAGATTACATTCCAGCTGTCTCCTGTGGTCCATTACCAGACATGCAGCCTCAGATCATAAATAATGGTGCAAATTTGCCTGTTTTCTTCTTGCTGTCATTGTTATATGTTAGAACAGTACCAGATTAAAGTTCCAGCATCATCTCCTGGGCCAGTGCAGATTTGTGATTCATCACTGAATGTTACGTTTATCCAATTTTACTTTTATCCATTCTTCATGACTGCTTCTCTTCAGCTCAGAGTAACCTTTTCTTCTGTTTAGGTGTCAGTGCTGGTTTTCCTTTGTCCTTTCTGGATGTAAATCCCCAGCTTTGATATGTTCCATTGTTTCATTTGCAGACTCTCTTGTTGAAGCCATGTTTCCATCCAGTTCCATTTTTTTCTCCACAGTGATTCCATGTTTCTTTCCTCTACTTGACCTGAAATAATGTAATTTAATTAGCCAAAGATATGCTTCATGAAGCCTGAATGTTCAGCTTTAAACAAAATATATGTGTGTCCTATCTATGATTTATTTGCTATGAAGTGAAAGGCTGGTTGAACATCCTCTAAGTGTGATGATTCTACAATTTGTCTTTGGACTAAGCAGATGGGAAAGTCAAACAAAACACAAGATACAGGTTCTATACTGCCCTCTGCTGAAGTTCAAGCATTTGATGTGTAAATCAGAGAGTAGCTACACATCCCTGGTAGGTTTATTTGAGGACACAAGTAATGAATTCATAGATCTTTAGAATGCGCAGTTTTGGATTTGTTTCTCCTCTATCTTTCACATCAAAGTTACTGATTAGAGCCTTGCCCCAGACCATCTTCTATTGGCTCACATGAGTCGTGTCAGAATACATTCCATGGACAGTTCAACTCTGGTGAGCATTTTCCAACAGAGCTTTTTTGTAATATTCTTTGGTATTTACTAGGTGTTGACCATGCATAATGCCCTCATTGTTCCTTTCAGTAACAACAGATGCTTTTTTGATAAATGCCAAAATTGTGCATGTGTTTGTGGAGCACTGCAAGAGATAAGACTGCAGTATGAATGTAGGGAGTAGGTCGGTTGTTGATGAGCAATGTGGGATGTTTGGGTTTCAAACAGATCAATGAAGAAAGACAGAGAGGAGGACAAGTGCCTCAGATGGTATTAGTCATTACATCTGTACAACAGCTAGCATCTGAGGTTTGCGACTGCAGCCAAGCGACTTCAAGACTGCCAAATCCCCAGCGGACTGTAAAACTGAGCCTGAGATTGGGCTTCAAAGCTGTTGTGCCTTTTTTTCCAAAAATACCAAAAAGGTGTCTGATCGTAGTTAAAAGCATGACTCTATGGCGGTATGAGCATTTACCAGACACACCGTACTCTGTCTGACAGCTATGCCAGCATAGAAGATGGAAAAAAAAACAGCCTTCATGACTCATTTGCAATTGTGATGCAAATGCTACTTGTCCAGCTTAATTGTTCAGATCTGACTTTGTGTTCTGCCTCAGAATTAAGTATTGCCACTCTGGCAGCCTGAGTGAGGGGCTTGTGAAACAGATGCCAGTCAAAGCAGACATCCACAAAAAAGCAAAAGTATGGGCTGCCACCGTAGCGTGTGCAGAATGGCTACCCTCATTGATCAAATGATTAGCATCTCACTTCTACGCCTCCTACAGGTGCGCTAACAGTACACTCGCACAGTTGTACATGCACTCATTCATTATGTGTCTCTTATGCTTGAGTGATTTTATGGAAGATGGGATTCAGTCTGGGTTTAAAGCTGAGATAATGAAGCGTTTTGAGACTGCTGCTAGAGATGAGTGCCATGATTGTTTGCCAATTTTCATCAGAGGCATGCAAGGTAGGAAAGGGAGAGAGATATGGGATACAGGATGTCAAGTTTCCATGCCAATAGGTCTTCAGTTCTATTTAGCTGAAATGTTGGGGCTCTTTTTTTTATCATGATTGAACCCATCCTTATACTCATATCGGTATTTATAGCAACGCTGGGCATTTAATGTCTCTGCTGATGCAGGATCAGTTGGTTTTGCATTGGCAAACTCTCTTCTTTCAGAGTAAGAACTCAGTTCTTAGCAACTAGCTCTTGTATACAGCTATTTATATTGTTATCCCTATATGATGGACAGGTCATAAGGATGTATCACCCAAAAGTTTTGTTGAGCGAGGTTAATTACAAGAGACCACTGCAGAGCATGGAGTCAAAAAATATGTCACAGCATTCACCCATGACAATGGTAAAATAGTTTATTTTTGTGCCTTTTGTTTCTTACAATGACATGCATAGGCCCCTCTTAGACCCCCCACAGGAATGAATGGAGTATGTATGAATATCAGAACTCATCTAACCATTTGTTAACATAATCAGGTATTCTATGAAGACGTATTGTTTAAAATAACAAAATAACATAATGACATAATCACAGAGAATGGCAATCTGATACTTTGCCAAAGAGGAAGTACACAATTTTTTCAACATTTCTGCACAATTCAGATGTCATTCAGAGATGCACTGTTGTAGAAAAACACACATAATTCAGAGTCAGAATTGCTCACAGTAAAAATGTTACTGTGATATTGCTTTACAATAGTTCTGAGAAGATTTTGGCCAAAAGCTTTTTTTTTCCAATTTCAGTCATGTTAGAAAAATGCATGTATGCTGTTTTTTTTTTCATTTTCCACTATTTTACAGTTGTCAACATTATATAAACACAGAAGGCACATGTAGATTCACAGGTCATTTTGAGTAGTACATAAAATTGTTTAGACATTGTGACCCCTGGTTCCTATCTCCTTACCACTGTAAATAAATGTATAGTTGATAAGTTTCCCTTTAATAAACCATTTTATATCAAAACACTCTGAATGAAGTACAAACAGGGCTGTGAATTGAACTGTTTCAGACAAAAATATGACAAAGGCCATGTTGTAAGACAGTCTTATAATATGGTAATTTAAATATTATAGATATTATGCTGTCTGTTCTTTAAGAAATGTGAATGTTTCAATTGGCAGTTAAAAACCTACCAATCTTTCCTTCGTAGTGCCGAGCTGTGACACAGTCACTGTAATCTGCGTTTGACATCCAGCCATGGGCACATTTAATTACAGCAACATAAATGGCCTTTTTAGCCAGGGTGCTCTTGCTGGATTCACAGAGCTGGTGTTTGGGAGCCCATCACTACCATGTGTCCTTTTATTTTCTCTCCTTTATGATAGAGCTATAGCGACTAATTATAGGGGCATTTTCTTATTTTTTCACTATTTGTTCCTGGCTGATGCTGGTGCTGGAGCATGGAGCCAGAACAGCACACTATGTGGTTTTTGAGAGAGCTGGTGTTATTGATCTTCTCTGCCAGCATGAAGAGTTTAATTACCTGAGCTGCGTTGTCTAACCTGCTCCTCCTAACAGTCCTTGTGGGTCTTTTGTGCAAGTGTGTGTGTGTGTGTGTGTGTGTGTGTGTGTGTGTGTGTGTGTGTGTGTGTCTATGTATGTGTGCGGCGGAGCCGGGATTGTGACCACGAGAGGGCGCAACCTTCCCTCTTCTCTCTGTCTCCCTGTTTGTGGCTGCGTCCC
>JBBIGA010126445.1:0-23978 GCA_037576975.1 Alestes dentex | reverse complement strand
GAGAGAGAGAGAGAGAGAGAGAGAGAGAGAGAGAGAGAGAGAGAGAGAGAGAGAGAGAGAGAGAGAGTGTGTGTTAGTTACCGCCCTAAATCTAACACAGTCATGGGTAAAAACATTTATGGAAATTCTGTGTAAATTGGACAAACACTTACAATTGCTGCTTAGAAAGTAAAACAGTAATTACAAAGAAATACCAACCTGAGGAAATAATGCTTGAGATCCAATCTCAAGCATTATTTCCCCAGGTTGGTTCTCCACCCAAGGCCTTCATGGTTCTCAAATGATCTTCTGAGTCAACCAGTTCTACATTTTTCTTATTTTATAAGAAAAATCTTAATCTTTTAAGGTGAGACATTAAAGGCAGAAATGTTTCTATTCCTGCCAATCATTTTTTGGACCAATCACTTTTATAACATGTATTCTCTTAAACTGTTGCAATATATTAATGCATTAGTCATCTCAACCAAACACGTACCTGACTAATAGAATGTACATGTAATGTAATCAAAATATATATATATTCTACTTTAAAAATACATATTGAAATACTGTATGTAAGAAACAGCCGTGACTAAGAATACACTGAAACTATTTTTTCACCACTGAGTTTTTTTTTTTAATCTTTTTGAATATCAATAACCCTAGCCCTATCTTGCCATGGCTTTGGGTCGGAGTTGGTGAGCTTTCCGCCTGGGTAACTGTCTGTCGGATCAATCTGAACCCATCCAAACCTGACGTGCCAGGCTCTCTGGAGAAAGGATGTGGGGAGAAGGGATGAACTCTTCTCCGAATACATTGTGCCAGGCATGAATTGGAGAGAGGGACCAATCTAAGAATAATCCTTACAGCTCAGAAAAAAAGCAATCAGGCTAGTCATTTTAAGCATATATTTAGACATTTATTAGTGAAACCAAAAAACAATTTTCCCCATTTATTGAGAAATAGCTAAATTTATGGATATATGTGAAGATGCACAACAAATTCTAATTAAATATGAAGGGTTTTATTCCAAAACATATTAAACACAATTTTCATGAACTTGGGAGTTTTTAACTAGAGAAATAAAAGATAAGATAAACCTTTATTAGTCCCACAAGTGGGAAATTTGCTTTATCATGGCAGAAAGTGGACAGTACAAAGGTGAGAGCAGCAAAAATTAAAAAAACAATAGCACAGAATAAAATGCTATACCAACAGTACAGTATAAAATGTACATTATAAAATCTAGAAATATAAAATATGGACATCTGTATTGTAAAATATATACATATATGTTTAATTGTGTTTAATTTTCTTTAATTGTCATGTCGACTGTTAATGTTACAGAGAACTTTAATAAAAGTTGCTCGATGTTGGACACATGTTCCTCCGCTATGTCTGTGTGATGACATCATCAAATGACAAGTTGACTCGACTTTGACTTTGCTGACGGATAAGTTGATCTGAAAAAATAACAGCAGAAATGCACCAGAAAAATTGCACATTTTAAATAGCACATTTTGCCCAGTAGTAATAGTTCCACCCAAAAAATTGCACTCAAGTGATTTTGCACATAAGAAAAACTATCATGGTGTACTGGATGTGTGTGTTTGTTTGTCTGTGCGTGTGTGGTCATCTGCCAGTTCTTTGTTGTGGAGTCTGACAGCGGTTGGAAGGAAAGACCTGTGGAATCTCTCCGTCCCACATGGTGGATGCAGCAGCCTGCCACTGAAGGAGCTGCTCAGTGCTGTCATGGAGTGAGAGATGTTATCCAACAGGGATGACAGCTTAGCCACCATTCTCCTGTCACTTACTGCCTCCATTGGGTCCAGAGGGCATCCTAGAACAGAGCTGGCCCTCTGGATCAGCCTGTTCAGTCTATTCCTGTCCCCAGCAGAGATGCTGCTGCCCCAGCAGACCAGTCTGTAAAAGATGGCTAATGCCACCATAGAGTCATAAAAGGTCCTCAGGAGCGGCCCCTGCAGTCCAAAAAGACCTGAGCCTCCGCAGCAGGTACAGCCTGCTCTGCCCTTTTTTGTTGAGAGCATTTGAGTTGTGAGTCCAGTCCAGTTTATTGTTCAGAACACCAAGGTACCTGTAGCTCCACAGCCTCAATGTCCAGACCCTGGATGTTCAGTGGTTACAGTGGAGGATGTTTGTACCTGCACTGGAAAAACCCGCTCCTTGGTTTTTTCAGTGTTGATCTGGAGGTATGTCTGCTTGCACCAGTCCACAATGTCCCAGGTCAGTTCTCTGTACTCCTTGTCGTCCCCATCAGTGATGAGGCCGACTACTGCAGAGTCATCAGAGAACTTTTGCAGGAAGCAGTTGGTGGAGTTGTAAGAGAAGTCTGCATTGTAGGGGAACAGTGACAGAACCGTTCCCTGTGGGGCCCCAGTACTGCAGAAGACCCAGTCCGACACAGCCCTGAGTTCTCACATACTGTGGTCAGTTAGTGAGGTAGTCCAGTATCCATGTGGTGAAGTGATGGTTCACTCCCGTGTACTCCAGTTTGTGCCTCAGGATTGTGAGAAGGATTGTGCTGAAGGCACTGGAGAAATCAAAGAACATGATTCTCACAGTGCACCCTGCAGTCTGCAGGTGAGAGAGGGAACGATGTAGGAGGTGGATGACAGCATCATCCTCTCCAATGCCAGGTTGGTAGACAAACTGAAGTGGGTCCAGTGATGAGCTCACCAGGGGCCGAAGGACCAGCTGCTCCAGGGTCTTCATCAGGTGGGATGTCAGAGCTGCTGACCTATAGCTGTTGTGGTCCTTGGGATGTGGAGTCTTCGGGACTGGTACCATACAGGAGGTTTTCCAAAGCTGTGGTACTCTCCCCAGCTTCAGGCTCAGGTTGGGGGTTGGGGTGTTGGGGGGGTGGGGGGAGGGTGAGCAGTGAGCAGAGTGTGTGGAGGAGGTGTGAAGTGTCTGAGGTGTCTGGTGTGGAACAGAGGTGGGGGTGGAGGTATCTGTTGCAGATGTTATGCATCCAGGGTGAATCAAACCTGTTGAAGAAGTGATTCAGTTCATTTGACCGTCCCCCATGCAGAGTTTTGTTCTTTGTGGCCTGAGATGGTTCTAAGGCCTCTTCAGACTTCACTAACATTGTTCTGTTGAAGCTGATTTTCCATCTTCTGCCTGTAGCTGTCCTTTCAGCTCTCTTCACACCCTTTTCAGATCCTCCTGATTTGAGTAAAGGTTTGTTGTTGGAAAAGCATTGCACAGTCCTGGTGGGTACGGTGTTATCCACACAGAAATTAATATAGTCCATAACACAAGTCACAAGGCTGTCGATGTCCTCCCTGTGATCATCACAAAGCACTTCCCACACGGTAGATTCAAAACATTGGCCGAGGGGGGGACATGCACCGTTATCGCGTTAACATGCAAGAATTCCCTGGGGAGGTAGTATGGTTGCATGCTAACGGCTAACAGCTCAATGTTTCTGCTGCAAAGTTGTTCTTTCACAGTGATGTGCCCCCCTTCTATCCTCTTACCGCTCTCCCTCGTCCTGTCCGCCCGCAGCAGCTGGAATTCAGGCAGTGCCACGTTCGCGTCCAGAGTTAGTGCTCACACACACACAAACACACACACAAACACACACACAAACACACACCTTTGTCTGTCACATGCACAGGTCAGGTGTCCTACAGCACCACCTTTTATACCAGAGCAACCATCTGGAAACTCTCTAGCAACCACCTCCAACACCACAGCAAACACCTAGCAACATCCTAACAACCACTTTATATATCAGAATCAGAATCAGAAAACTTTACTGATCCCGGAGGAAATTGCTTTGACCCAGATACTATAGCAACCACCTAAATGCTCCCTAGTAACCACCTCATCTACCATAGAAACTACTTAGCGACCGCATTGTATCCGATAGCAACCATCTAGAACCTCCTGAGCCACAACCTCCTACACAGCAACTGCCTAAAAACTACTTAGCAACCACCTTCTAAACCAAAGCAACCACCTAAAAACTACTTAGCAACCCACTCTGACACCATAGCAACCACCTTTTATACCTTAGCAACCACAAAAACCTTTGTCTTTACTAAATAAATCATAACAGTCACTTCTGACAAGGAACACCACAGATGTTATTTTGTGCTACTTTTCAAGAACATTTTAATGGTGATAAATAGTACAAAATGTTTATTCTTAGTATGTGTTACAGTCAAAATAATCTCTATAATATTTTTTCTTAAAAAAAGCCATAAACAGCAAATGGAAGTTCAAAACCTGTAATGTTCACATAAATTTGAGTTAGTAGAAAGTTCCATCACAACATTAGGTTGTATATATATATATTATCATGGATTTATAATCAACTAACATGTTCCCGGTCAAAAGTGACCAGGAACACGAAGAGTGTTAAGCCTAAATGAACACAATAGAAGGGTTAAACCATTTTCTCCCCATTTTAGTCAGTGACAGTTCCCACCTGCTCACCATTACACAACATGCACTTCCTCTGAGACATGTAAATCAGCTGCCAAAGAAATGTCTCAACTGACTTGTGCTTCTGAATCACACTCCAAGTCAAGTCTCAAGTCTCTGTGATTTGAGTCTGAGTTGAGTTTTAGGAATTTCTGGGGGGAAATGTCTTAAATCTCTGGGGTCCAGTTTGAGTCCCAGGTCGAGTCTTAAATCTCTAATTTCCAAGTCTGGTCTTAAGTCTCAGGGGTCTCAGTTTGTCACAGTCCAAGTCAAGTCTTTGTGATTTAGGTCTGAGTGAAGGTTTTAGGGACCAGAGAGTACAAGTCTCTGGTGTCTAGGTCTTGAGTCCCAGTTGAATCCTAAGTGTCTGGGGTCTAAGCTCAAGCTAAGTTTTATGTCTCCAGTTTCCAAGTCAGTTCTTGAGTCTCAGGGTCCCAGTTCAAGTCAAAAGTTGCTGGAGCCACAAACCGTCTTTGAGGTATGAGTTTGTGTGTTGAGTCTTTAGTGGAGATTTAGTGGAAATACTCAATATGAAATACACTGTGCTATATACATAAATGCTGGGGTATTAATACTATAGATAAGTAACTTACAGTTAAGTGAATTACTAGTGACACAAATAGTGGTTATGAGTGTGTTATTGCACGCAAAGATAAAGATAGCGATTTAGCACCTGATAAAAAATTGAATGATATTGCACATGGTAAAACTAGTGCACAAAATAATAACAATGTCACACACCAGAGCACGTGACGTCAATCGGTCTCGGAAATGACTCACGTATATAAGCAGGAAGTCGGAGTTCCTCCTCATACAGACATTAGTTTCCTAACCACCGACGTGTCCCTTCAACTCCTCAACTCTCTCGGTACCGTGAGTAAGAGTAAGACTCGCAAGAGTCCTACTTGCCATCTCTTACCTTTTCTCTGTGTGTGTTGAGAACGCAGGTTCCTTTGGTGGGAATCTCTACTCCTTCTGGAGCGTTCTCAGACTAACTGGGTGATTAACCAGCTCTCTCGTGCAATCCGCGTTTGGGCTCTTCCATCACGCCACATTTGGGCAACTCTTACTCAGCTTTCTGACTCTCAGCCTGACAAACAATGCACATAATGATAATAATTTTAATCCAATAAGAAATTAGTCTTGTTCTCAGTCTTGTTCTTAGCTGCATGCACTAGATTGGACAAAAGCAAACAAACCTTTCATTACAGAAAACAACTGGTTGATATGGTAGTTTATACAGCAGTCAACCAGTTACCCCCTGGGCTAAATTAGCCATACTTCCTTCTGTCCATCAGACACTTTTTATAGCTCATTATCTGAAGCCATATCAAAACTGGACATTTGCGCCTGTTTCAAATCTGAACTCACTCTTGAATGTATTAAAATAGGTGGTTCTCATTATATATTTGCCTGTTTTGCCTGTTTTCATTTTTTAGGCTGACCTTTTGTGAGGCTTAAGTCAAGTCAATGGGCAGTCAACATGGAACTCGATTTCGACTCGAGTCCTCATTTCTGCTGTGAACTACAGTGTTTTCTGTCACTGTATAAAAGATGCATGAGGCGTCCTTTATTGTTGGCAGCAGTTATTTTTCCCGAGTGAGAGCGCAAGCTTATTCAGAGCACATATTTGGATCTGTGAGCACCTGTTATTGTGTCATTTCATCTGTCAAAAGTGACTCATATGCAACTTATATTCCTATTTATGCATTTTCTTGTTCAAAATAGCAGTCTGAGACAGACTAAATAGAAAACTACGGATTGTTGGCTTTGTTGGATCACATTCTTTACAACCTATATATATTCAACAGAAGCACTGAGACATCAAGTAATTAGTGGATACGAACAGCCTAACTGGCACAAATAGCCACATTCCTCATCAGCTTCAGAAAGTCAAGGAATACACTCTATCCAGGCCATTATAAGACTGAAAACAATGCAAATTCACTCATTCGCATAATTGCTACTGTCAACATGTCACAAACGAGGCCTCATTACAGTCAGCCGTCACTAAACTATATCAAGCCCTAAAGAATATAAATACACAATCAGTGAAAAGCAGCAAGGCTCAGTTAAAACATCATCTGTGGCTTTGCAGGAGTCCACCGAGTTAACCGCTTGATGCCTGGTTGTAATTTGATGCTTGTTACTTGCTACTCTCTCAATCAGGTACAGTTTTACCTCTAAAGTGTGTAATCAAAACATATTTAATATTTAAGCTCAGAGCATATTAGTAAAATCTGATTTCACCAAATAAAAACAGTGTAAATCAGTCTAAAACCAGTGTTTGCACTCCTACATGCTCACCAGTTGCTGCTCTTTTGCTTTGCTTGTTCATTATTTTGTATAAATGGACTGAATTGAGAGAGGAAGTTAACATACCATTTATACAACATTTACAGTGCTTTTGGATTCCAGAAAAATTATTAAATGGGCCCTTTAATATCTTGAAAGATATTACAATGTTGTGTTGCCAAGAATAAAAAATCTGCAGTTTATGAAATAAGTGGATGAAGTGGAAAAGCTCCTGTGTGCAAAAACTTTTAATTGGCCGTGTATACACACTGTCTGTCTCAATAAAGTGATAATAAATCTGTAATATGCAAAAAAATTAAATAAAGCATCTGCCAAATTATGTCACTGTAAATTATTGGAAGAACTTTTTTTTAAAAAACATTTTGCCCTGAAGCTTATACATCCAAGAACATGCTGGCTAAAATAATGAAATCCTTGTAAACCCTAGGATTTTTATAGCTTATTTTACATCACAGCTGATTCCTGTGACATAAAATAAGCTGCTGTTCAGCGTGGGCTTTGTTAGCATGAAGAACACCTGACTCTTTTCTAATACAATTTCTCATGAGGCCTCAGGAGACAAAATAGAGCACTCGACTCAACTCCAAGCGGTTTGGGATTGGTGCCACAGACTGCAAATGGCCCAGCTGAGACTCAAACATGAGCTGCAGCTGGAGGATGCCGTTCTGCACCACTAAGCAACTCCTTCACCAGGAACAGCCTCTCAAAGATATTAGTGAGATTGCCACGCCAGTCGTGCGCTATTTTGAATATCCCAAGGTTATCAGCATGCAGGTGCCCTCAAGTGGTTTTTCTGTTGTCCTCCAAACAATTCAGCTGAATTTAAAGCATCTGCAGGGGTTTGAGTCAACACCTTTCCTCAAATGTGAGGGAACCTGGCTTTGTTTGATAACTGAAATGGCCAGATTGGAAAGCAAGGTGAAGCGTTGAGTGTGCAAACACAATTTAGAGCAGAATCTGAAAATGCAATTTTGCACAGGCGCAGACTTTTTTGTATGTGTGTTCAATGACCGAATTGCTTGCTACTTGCAGAGAGGGGGCTTTTGTCAAGGGCCTCACTCAAGGAAGCCCTTGCAATATTGCTCAGGGGATAGTAATGAAACAAAGATCTGGTTAAGAGGCTTCACTATTACGGTCAGGTTCATACAAAACTCCATACAATGTCATCAGACAACAGCAATACCTACCTTACACAGTACTGTGCAAAAGTATTGAGCCACCCCTCATTTCTTCATATTTTGCTTCCAGAGAGCCAGACTTGAGGAAGAGTTCTCCAGGCTTCCAGAAGGACTTTAAAAGACTCTCATTTTCAGCCCAGTCCCTGAACTTGACCAGGTTCAAAATAATGTTTTTTTTTAATAATTCAAGCATAAAAAAGCATATCTAAGAATAGAATAGACTGCGGCACTATATACATACTGAAAAGAACAAATCACTGAATAAGGTTTTATATACAGTGTAATATGCAGTGTGGGTTATTGCACATTGTTTAAGTATTGCACAGTAATGATGATCATGTACAGTGAGTAGTGGATGTTTGACAATGAGGGTAAAGTTATTGCACAGTATACAGATATCGCACAGTATTTTCAATACCATTTAAATATTAAATATTAAATATTGCGCAGTCGGTGGATAGAAGGAAGTCCGGGGGTTGGGGGTTAGACTGTGTTGTCAGTGCATGTGTGAGTTTATAGTGGTTATGGCCTTTGGGAAAAACTGTTCTTGAGTCTGTTTGTCCTTGTTGTGATGCACCTGTAGCGCCCCCCTGGGGGCAACATGACAAACAGATCAAAGCCAGGGGTTGAAGTCTTGGGGGAGATAGTCCTTGATGTTCAAAGGGAGAGTTTGAACATTCTGGTGAAGATGAGGGTGAGCTGTTAGGCACATGCTTTGAGCACTCTACCAGGTACTCCATCTGGGCCGGCATCCTTTCTGTGTTTCACTGCCAGGAGCACCAGTCTGACATTGTGCTCCCTTACAGTGGGTGGCTTTGTGCAGGTGCCTGGTGGGGGTGGGAGCAGGGCTGGAGCAGGTGAGTGCTGCTGTTGTGATGATTTGAAGCAAGCAAAGAAGGAAATTAACTCAGATCTCCTGTAGTTGCATCACAGCCTCTGTAGTTTGTGATGTCTTGTATTCCCTGCCACACCTCCCATGTGTTGTGGCTGGACAGGTGGGACCCTATGCTCCTCTTATGGTCTGTCTTGGCTTTTTTAATTACACTTTTCAGAGTGGCTTGAGCAGCACGTACAGAGCTCTGTCACCTGACCTGAAGGCTGCGTCGCAGGCTCTGAGGTATGTACGGACCTGGCTGGTCATCCAGGGTTTCTGGTTTGGGAAAACCCGAAAGTTTTTGTCCACAGCAATACATTTCTGATGCAGAACTTGATACAGTCCAGTACCGTTCCTGTGAATGTTTCCAGCTCCTGGTGTTCAAATATGTCTGTCTGTTCAAAGCAGTCCTGTAGTTTGGAGAGTGCATTATCAGGCCAGGTTGTAACAGTCTTTGTGGTGGGCCTGGCACTGCATCTGAGGGGGGGTGTAGGCAGGGGAGAGCAGGAGGGAGAGATGGTCTGACTGGCCGAGGTGGGGGAGGGGTTTGGCTCTGTACACATGCTTAAAGTTGGAGTGAACATGGTCCAGAGTGTTCTCCCCTCTCGTAGAAAACTTAACATGTTGATAAAAAATTCGGGAGTACAGTTTTCAAGTTGGCCTTATTAAAGTCTCCTTATTAAAGTCTCCTCCTTATTAAAGTCCTCCTTATGTGAACACCGTTTCGGTGAGTCCGCTGCTGTTTGTGAATGGTGTCCAGCAGGAGAGAGAGCGCCGTGTTTACATTGGCATTGGGTGGAATGTACATAGCCATGACAATCACTACTGTTAGCTCTCTCGGTAGAAAAAAGGCCGGCATTTTACAGACATGTATTCGAGGTCAGGGGAACAGTGTTTGTCTATAATTGTCCCGTTGTTGCACCAGTTCTCATGCACGTAAATACAGAGCCCCCCTCCTCTGCTCTTACTGGATACTTTAGTCCTGTCTCAGCGGAACAAAGTGCGGCCTGCTAGCTGCATGCTAGCATTGGGGATCCCCGGGTGAAACCAGGTTTCAGTGATAATCAAAACACAGGAGTCACGAACATAGCGATTTGCAGCGAGTAATTCCAAGTCGTCCGTTTTATGCACCAGGGATCTGTCATTGGTGAGAAACAGGCTCAGGTGGTTTGTATGGTTGTTTCTTTAGCCTTAGCATAACACTGGATCTGCGGCCCTGCTCCACCGTCTCCTAGACCCGACAAAAATCCACGGGGAGGCCGCTGGTCTCGCTATGTCGGCCGGGATGTTATGTGTGTGATGAAAGACACTCGAAACAGGTGTCTGATACTGGACACCGATGTCCATAAGGTTCTGGTGGGTGTAGTGGACATTCGCAGAACAAACAAGCAAGAAAGAAGTACAAAAATGACACAAAAGAGCACTGAAAAGGAGAGCCGTAAGTCACTGCGACCATGCACGCTGCCATCCTGGATCCTAAGGCCTGAACTAGTGAAGAAACAGGTGCAGATGATTCCAGATGATCAGGTGGTGATCAATATACTGGTGGTGCTGATCTAATGGGTAGGATACTTACCTCTGGACCAAGAGGTCATGGGTTTGAACCCTACCTTCAGCATACCATCACAAGGTTCCTGAGCAAGACCCTTAACCCAAGTTGCTCCAGGGAGACTGTCCTCTGTAGTTAGGGAATGGAAGTTGCTTTGGATAAAAGCATCTGCTAAATGCCATAAATGTACATTTAAATAAATGCTGAGTGGTTGGGGCATCTTTATCTAGGCACCTTGAATCTTTAGGCACTTTGCAGCCTGACACAGTAAAACATTTGTTCCCATTTCTTTTAAGTAATCTACTCAATATGTTGACAAAAATAAAACCAAGAAGCAAAATATAAAGAAATTAGATGCAGTAGATACTGAGCCACATAAGTGTACAATTGTGGACTGTAGGTTTTCTGCTGACCTGCAGTTTATTAGCCCCTACGATATGGTAATGGGTTCACAGAATGTATGGCATGAGTATTATTGTTTAGTCAGAAATATCCAACCAGGAGCTTCTCTGCAGTCATAAACTGACCTTTGTGCATCAACCAGCACTAGGTAGGGGTTTCCGATAAAGTGACCAGCCCATTAAGAATGTATATGGTGTTGAAGTTATATATATCCAGGTGGTTGGGGACTTCTACACATTAGGTTGAAGCGGGTATGCTTGCTTGTTCAATTCCCACCATTATCACATTTCCACCCAAGTCACTTCTTTCAATTTTAGTTATTCTCATGTCACGTTCAATATAAATTACTATGACCCATCTTTCCAATCTCTGTATCTTTATCAGCACAGAATAGATCAGGTTTGGAGGATGTGCGCAGATTTGTAATTAAAGATTAGAATAAAGACGGAGACTTTCTCAAACATCTGTTCCAGGCTTGGTTTAACAGTCAAAGTTAATTAAGCATTTTGCATTTCAGGTGATCATGATGCCGTATCAAGACACCCGCAATCTCACCATGTCAGTTGCCTTGAGATAATGAAAGCAAATTGAAATTACTCCAGGAGGAAAGTTTAACAAGAGTCTTGGGGGTACGGGTTGCCATTCTTTAACGAATGTCTTTTAGACCTGGGCTTGGGCAATTAAATCTTTTTTTTTACTTTACAATTTGTACAGCAGGGTGACAGCCATACTATTTCCCGTCTGTGTGGGACTTTTCTGCATTTAAGATGTTTGGTAATTAAGTGCAGTGCAAGCGTCAGGAAATTACCCATGTTTACTCAACAAGCTGTGTAACTGAGACACTTATTGGTAGCAAATCCTTCAGTGCAACAAAGACAAAATGTCAGCAGTCTTAAGATGTAAAAGTGATTGTTAAGGGAAAAATCAAAGTCATAGTTTTACACTCAGCCAGGGTATAATCAATCAGACAAGTTCGGCATCTGAAGTTTGCCCCCTTAGATTTGCACTGGAGCTAAGCAGATAATGACTCAGTTAGTTTACATTGTGCAAACTCGATGCCAACATTTTTAGGGACTTCTAATTATTTTTGTGCAAAAGTGCAATAGGGATGCTGAAACCCTTGGAGAGGGTGTTAAATACTAAATTAAGTATATATTTACCACCACTTTTACTGTTACTGACATATTCCCTTTAAACAGATGCTAACATTCACACAAGCAGCTACCTCCACATACCTCAGCTGCCTTTTTCTTTCCCATATCCACCTAAAACAACTACAGGAGTTATTTTTGAGGAAGGGAAACGTCAAAGGGAAGCAAGCAAATGAGTTTCCAAAACTGGAGTTTTAAAAAATTGCTTAACCCTTTCTGCCTGAGCAGAATGTAATTATTTTGTTTTTATACTAATGTACCAATGCAAGAAAAACTTAGATATTCAGTCATATATAATACTCTAAATCATTCTATTTTTCTGTACATACAGTCATAGATAAATATATTTTGAATCCCAAGACTGCTAGTGGCACCTCTGAGATACCCTTAAGTAAGGTAGTGTCCCCACACAGTGCTCCCTGGGCACTGTTTTCCTGGCTGCCCACTGCTTCACTTGGTGAATGGGTTAAATGCAAAGGAAGAATTTCATGCTGTTCACACTGTGTGCTGTGGTGTGTTCACGTATGACAGAATGGTCACTTTACAAAATATTTTACAAAATATATTCTACATTAATCCTGTGGGACTTTCGTTCCAAAGCGCAGAAATCCATTACGGGACTTCAGAAACCAATGTAAAGTAAGTTAATATTATTTGTTGGACAAATAAGCCCCACTTATTAGCTACATTGTGCTTATTTGTTAGCTTCATTAGTGCTATATATTGTGGCGCCAGGGGGGTGGAGCACCCTCACGGACCCAGGATTGAGCACAGGGCTCCTCCCTGGATGAGGGACAGGTAAACTGTATTAATGGAGGAGCCGAGACTCTTTAAAAGATGGGCTCTCCATGTGTAAGGGAGAGGACCGAAGTGGGCGAGAGACTGAGTACTGGAGAGGGTGAGGTGAGTAGACAGAGAGGGGAGAGCCCATGGTGAGAGTTCAGCCAGAGTGGTGGTGGTTTTGTTTTCCCTTTTGAAGAGCAATGTATCTACATTAAAAATAAAAGCTCCACTGTGCACTGGTTCTGGTGTCGCTGTGCTTGTGTTCCGGTGGGTGGTTTGGCCTCCCGGCCTGTTGGTGGTGGCTGTTCCCCGGGCCGTCCGCCACAATATATATATATACAGTACTGTGCAAAAGTCTTAGGCACCTATGAAAATTGTTTGAATCTGTTTATATCAGCAGTGGGTTTCTTTCTGCCAGCAAAACCACAAGTGAACATTAGAGTAAACTCAAACGAACAAGACAGCAGTGAAAAAGTATCAAGATTTCCTTTTTTCTAAAAAAAGGAAATGGTTAGAAGAACACAGGTTTGGTTTCAGATTTCTTTGGTTTCAGGTTTTAAGTATAATATATATATATATATTCTCTAAAGATGAATGACTCTTCACTAATAGTCTAGACTGTCACATTGTGGCTGTGCCAGTGAGGGAAGGAGGCGCTCGTGCAGATTTCCATTTTCCTTTTTCTTTTTATTGGAAACAAAATACACTTTTTTAGTGTATTGGCCAAACTCTTACAAAGCAAACACAAAGGCTGGTACACACACATGGGGAAGGTAAGGGGTTGTAAGGGTTGCGTGAGGGGAAATCGACACCTAAACATGGGACTGTGGAAACTCAATACCTGTCATACACCACCAAGAACCAATCAAAACAAACCCGTGCTCATTGCTACATTCCCGGCCGGTCGTGGACAATCCTCTAGAAGCCAGCCGGGATAAACACCCCACCTCTAGCGGCCGTTACAATACGCCCTCAAATGGCGTGACACTGGGTCACCAGTGGACCACCAGGCCCACACCAAGGTGGGGAGCGGCAGAGGTGGTAATCACGGGCCCTGTGGGCCCCTCTGGCCTCCATAACTGACATACACCACCAAGTACACCCCCAATATCAAAATAAAAGCCCCACATATACAACTTAACAATGGCAGCCTCTAGCGGCCGCCGACCAGAAACATTACAGAGACAAATGCAATGGCTAGTTAGAACTTTTTTATGTCTTTCTTTATGCCTGCAATTAAGAGGAAAGCTGCCACACTGACATCTTCCCTGATCTCTTATTGCAGTTAAATGTAATTTTGAGGCAGAAAAGTGCTTTTCTCTCCCTGTGGTAGTTGCAAAGACTCTCTGGTAAAGAACAGCTCAATGTTTCTGATTGACTGCTAGAAAAAGTGGGAAAAAAAAAAAAGTTTGCTGGCATTGTTTCAAAAAAGGTAATGTGTAACAGGATAAAAGTTAACCTCATTTCCCTTGTGACCTCTTGGATTGACCCTTTTGAACCCGCCACATAGGAGTCTTCTTTTCTGGCGATGGTACGCAGTGCACATTCAAATACATAGGGGAGTGAAGCATTGTCCTAGCATGAAAAAGTTGTTTTTGCCTTTTGTGAACCCATTTTCATACATACATTTGTGCAAATTAGTCAACTTGGGCCTGTATCTTTCTTGAGGAACAGTTCTCCAGGCTTGCTGAAGGACTTTTATACTAGTGGTGCTGAATGCTAAGTGGTTGGAACACCTTTATCTAGGCACCTTGTAGCTTTAGGCACTTTGCAGCCTGTTGCAATTAAACATTTACTTATTGTGACCTACTTGGTCATGTCATACAGTTTTCAGGTATCCATTAGAAGGGCTGATCTTAGATCATTGTCAGAAGAAAAACACATTTGAGATCAGCTAATCTAACCATTCCCTGCTGTGTAAAGTTGCCTCCCAAAGCATTTGCCTGAAGTTTTGTAAAATCGGACTATTCCTGAATCACAATGACAAGTCTGCACCAACTTGATGAGCTAGATGTGGTTTGATCCAGAAGTTTTGGGAACATATTTGCAGAAACAGATTTGGGTTGACTTCCACTATTGACATTTAGTGTATGTTGACAACATTAGTCGTAGCTTTAATTCTAAAGAAGCAGTCTTGGCACCTCGGCTGAGCAAAAAACTGTGTAAAGGAGAAGGAAAGCTTACATTAGCATCATATGCACATACACAATACTTAGCCTTTATGTGAATTGACATGCACTAAATAGAGTTTATTACGCAGCGTCACTTTTGAGCTAAATCTGTTTTTCACACACCTCGAGTGTGCAGTTTCCAGATGCCGCTGGCCTTCAAGCATTCCACTGCTTTCTCCCACAAGGCACCCGATTGCATAATGAACCTGGGCAATGAAAAATCTCAAATGTTATTTTGGGTCAAGCTGCCAGCCACTGGCTGCAACCCATTATTTGAGGCTGTGCGTGTGACAGATGGGCAGCCTGGCTCCCTCCCACAAAAACAATGGAGCCGTTTGGCGGTCAGGCCCACTGGCATGCAAAAATGCCACCGCTGTAGCCACCCGTTCCTGGGCATTTTAACAATTCATTTCTAGATGCCAAGGTTGTGCTGCTTTATTGTTTGGAAATTCTCTCCTGCAAGAGACAGAACCACATGTGACCAAAAAAAATTCAGCTTAAATGCCAATCCAGGATATACACAATTGCTCAAAATATGACCTGGAGGCATAAATGACAGTTGCAAAGAACATGTGTGACAAATAAAAGAACTACATGAGGTATAAACACTTTCTGTCAGCACAATTTATTTTTTTTGCCTCCTCAAACCTACCCATTGTTTTGTTTGACGCACATCCATGAGACCTCAAAGGTTTCGATTTGCTCTTTGAAATTTTTCTGTATAGCGTAGGTGGGGTACGTAGAACTGCTTGCTTATACAGAGCAGAGGATGAGAATAGTGAGTATAGTGGCTTATGTTTCCAATATGTCCTAAAAACTGTGCAAATTTGCAATGCTTACAAAGGACACATTCATAGCATATGCAACGTGCCAAACTCATAAGCAATACGTGGGCCCTGAGTAACTACTGTAACATATGACTGCTGTAGTATATGACGACTGTAAGACTGGTACTCAAAATTCTACAAGACACATACATTTTACATTGCATGTCTGATATTACATATCTGATAACTATGTAGTAGCGTATTAACAATGCATGGATCAACAATGTTACAAATAGATTACAGTAGTGCAGGTTATATAATTACACATGGATTGTAGGTCCCACCAGGGTCGGACTGACCATCTGGTGTATCGAGCATTTTCCCGGTGGGCCGACCTACTATTTGGGCTGACACCATTTATTCATTTATTCATTTATTTTTTTATTTGTTGGTGTGACTGGCACATAAGACTCGTAGATTGGTGGCCCAGTTGACACTGGGCTGGCCCAATCAACTTTTTAAACACAGCCCCCTTTTGCTTTGGTCCCTGTGCCTGAGTGATGCATTTGTCAGAAAAAAAAAATCAGCACAGGAGTTTGTTTCAGAGTCAGTAATAATATAAAATAAATTCTAAATAAAATAAAAATAAAAATCTGTAGAAAGAAAAAAGTTCAATATAAAGTGGATGAGATGGAAAAAGAAAGCGCAAAGGGGGTGCAGAGAAACTGTGAGAGAGAAATAATGGGCACTTCAGACAGATGCTGCCAAATGTGCCAAAATTACAGGCATTTCTGCTGCAGGGCCTTCATCAGCTGATGATAGTGGTAGTGATAGTGGACAGTGAACCTTCAGTAAGCTGGACTGCGTTCAGAACACTTAGGCTATGTTATGTGTAAAGTAGGGTGACCAGATTTGGGATTGTGAAAAAGAGGACACCTTAGCGCGGACTTTCTTTACCAGCTTGGCCGTGGTTCCAGGGGGTGGGGTTCTGCATGGTTGCGGGATGGGGCCGAGAAGTATCGAGGTTCAGCTGTGTTTCCAGGGGGGATATGCATCTCGGGTCACCATGATGCCCATGACATGACGGATGTTTAGGCAGCTCATTCTAAAATTCTGGCCAGACGCCGGACGCAGGTCTCAAAGAGAGGACATGTCCGGGGAAAAGAGGATGTCTGGTCACCCTAGTGTAAAGGAACCCATTAAACACCCTTGGTAAATCTGTGCCGTACTAGACAGTTAGTGGTGGTATATAAAAAGTTATGGTGATAGCACATCAATAAAACAAATTTTTGCTGCGCCAGTTTGTCTTGTTAAATTTATGAACGTCAGTGAAATAAACTAATAATATCGTCAGTGTTACCACTGGGAGAACAACACATTGTGTACACTGGCTAAAACAATACACATTTTTGTTATTTCTTTTATGTCTTTCATGTTGAACTAAATCATCTTATTGAAAGTGAGAACATTATTTTTTTAACCACTATTCATCAACAGTAACAGTGAGACATCAGTTAATGATCTATTATTGGTTGTGGGGTCAGAAGCTTTTCTGTAGATATTTGTAAACAATATACAGGCATGAAAGACATCCACACTTTTTAAAATTTCTCTCTCTCTCTCTCTCTCTCTCTCTCCCCCCTCCCTCCCTCTGCCTCTCCCTCTCCACCTCCCTCTCCACGGGCACACATACAGAATGGCCTCTCTTTGTTTCTCAAATATTAATTAAAAGATTCAGATGCATCATTTTGACTGGGTAAGTTATTGAATACTACTTTGCTGGATGCTACTTTTATTGACTACTACTTTGTTGGTATACACATTCATGGGAGTGCAAAGATGGGTGGTGTGTGTACTCGTATGTGGTGGGCTGTTCTAACCCAAAATGCCAGGGCCATTTTTTTGTCCCAGTCCGCCCATAGGGCCCACCATTTTGTGAGGTTTTCCATGAATGGCTATACTTTTCCTCCTCTGGCAAGTACAAGGTAGTGTACTGGAGAAGCAATTATTCAATGTTCAAGACATTGCAACAAATACATGATTGAGGAACTTAGTGAGATTATGATATTAAAAGAAAAACCTCTAATTTCATCGCTGATAAGACACACTACCAGTCGGAAGTATTTCCACACACTTATAGTTTGTACATTTGCTTGTTTCTCACTTAATATTTACTAAAAATGCTCTCAGTAAAAATGCATTTACAGTATGGTAGCCTAGTGGTTGTGGCGTTTGCCCTGCAATCAGGAAGTCATGGGTTCGATTCCCAAGTACACTTGAGCAAGGTAACGTCCCCACACACTGCTGCCCGGGCACGGTTTCCTGGCTGCTTGCTGCATTACTTGGTGAATGGGTTAAATGCAGATTTATTTCATTTATTTTTAGTATGTTCACCATATAAGTACCTTTATTAGCATTTTTTGTTTTATTCATAACTACTGACCTATAAAAGCCACCTAAAAAAAATTATAATGTGGAAGAAGTATTAGATGTTTATCAGTTTAACAATTAACTAGTGCATTTAGAGTTAAAGAACACTTTTACTCTGTGTCCAGAGCACTCTTAGATCAAAGTGTTTGAACTACCTGCTCTACCCCACGACGGGGTTTATCCTTCATGCCACACGGGTGATACAGTCATGTTCTTTAATTCTGTGACAGAATGTCTGAGCCTTCTGTAAACCCGTGGAGTTTGCCATGTTGTGCGACACTGTGAATCAGCAGGCAGCTGTGATCGACAGGCTGGGCCAGGACGTGGTGGCTCTTAGGCAGGCTCTGCACGAGTCCTTTGCGGCTCGGGCTGAACTGTTCCAGAGTTACCAAACTTGAGAAGGTCTGTCGTGAGCTATCTGCTGCACCAGTGGTGCCACAACTGGCACCCCGTGTGTCTTCCTCTCCTCCTCCTTCTGTAGTCACTTCAGAACCGAAGTTTGCTGTTCCTGATAAGTGGGATGGTGGGAATGGGAAGTGTGATGTTTTTCTAACTAAGCTGAACCTTTTGTTTGTGTTTCAGCCCGGCCGAAGCTGGATTGCACTTCTCATTTCCCTCCTCACTGGGCAGGCAGCTGAGTGGGCCACCGCAGTCTTGAGGGCCGAAATGAATATGGGATATTCTAATCCCACATTTACTTGGCAGCTCAGGGCCACCTTTCAACATCCCAATAATGAGGTAGACACCGACTCAGGTTTATACCACCTACATCAAGGCGAGCAGTCTGTGAGCCGCTATGCGGTGGAGTTTAGTACCCTGGCAGTCCAGACATGCAGGGAAAACCCTGCGCTCCGGACCGCATTTTATGAGGGGCTGGCTCCATGGATGAAGGACGGGAGAAAGACGGGAGCTTCCAGTGACGGTCGATGCGTTGATTCAACTCTGCCTACGAATCGACCAGAGTATAAGCTCTCGTCTGAAGCCAGCCCCTCAGACCCAAGACCACCAGCCTCCACCAGTTCAACCTCCAGTGCCAGCGCATTCACCAGGGAGTCTTCAGTAGTCGGTTCTCCACCTCCTTCAGTGGAAGTCGGAGGGGAACCCATGCAGTTAGGGTGTGCTTCCCTGTCAGCTGAGGAGCGCTGAGATGTGTTCAGGGGAGTCAGAGGCCCCCAAAGTTGACCTGGAGGCCATTCCCATCTCGTACCGTGACCTGGCGGCTGTTTTCAGCAAACGTCACGTGGTTAAGCTCCCTCCACATTTAACTATAGATCTTTTGCCAGGCACGATACCTCCCAGCGGTGGCCTTTATTCCATTTTCAAGACTGAACAACAGGCTCTTAATGAACATATCAGCAAGGGGCTTTGCCAGGCGACCATCTGCTCCTCGACTTCTCCTGCGGCCGCGAGGTTCTTTTTTGTAAAGGGGTCTTCATCCCTGTGTGGACTATCGGGGGCTAAATCAGATAACTGTGAAGAATAGTCACCCGCTTTCACTCATGAATACCACCCTGGACGCTCTCTCTGGTGCTTCGATTTTCACAAAGATGGACCTATGGAGCGCTTATAATTTGGCACGCATCAGGGAGGGTGATGACGCAGTAATATGCTCTGGCCCCATCCCAATACGGCATGGCCCGAGGCTTGCAGCAGGTTTTGGGTGCTGAATTGCTGGATGTCCAAGTGATGCTCGGAAAACAATGTGGGATTTATTGACAATTGGTCCACGTTTGAGGGCAAGTCTGGTCTCTTATCCCAGGACGGTATCCACCCTTCGGGGGAGGGCGCTGCTCTCATCTCCTGCAGTATAGCCCATAGACTGTTAGGTAGCCAGGTAGTCACTGCTGACAAACCAGTGCCGACCAGCTAAACTGACCGTCCAAGACTGTGTCCCCTCACATTATTGTACAATTACGTCTGCCACAGTTAATAGTTTTACTGAGAATCTTCCAGAAATATCAACCCCATTTGGCACTCCATCTTGTCCAGCAAGACCTAGATAACCTAACTGAATGCCTCGAGAGCTCTCTTCAATCCACACTTGACTACGTCGCACCTCTAAGACGTAAAAAAGTCAGACAGAAAAAGCTGGCTCCCTGGTATAATGATCAAACACGTGCTTTAAAGCAAAATGTGCGTAGACTAGAACGTAAATGCCAATCGACTAATTTGGAATCCTTCCACACCGCCTGGAAAGAGAGCCTTAGAGACTACAACAGAGCACTTACCACGGCATGCTCAGCCTCATTGAATCTAACAAAAATAACCCCAGGTTGCTGTTTAGTGCAATTTCTAAACTAACTAGGAACCAGGGAGGTACAGAACCACAGGTTCCTGCAAATTTTACTAGTGATGTTTTTATTGACTTTTTCAACAATAAAGTTGAAATAATTAGATAATCTAAAAATTCGACTCCACCACATTTGCTGCCCGATTCAGTAGACACAGATAGTGCTCAAATCTCAGCTGTAGTTGAGAAACTGACATCGTTTAACCCATTCCAACAAACAGAACTTTCTGCAATTATTCTATCTTCAAAATTCTCTGCCTGTGTGCTCAACTCTATTCCTACAAGCTTGCTTAAAGAAGTCCTCCCAGTAATCATCAGGCCTCTCCTATCAGTATTAAAGGCCTCACTTAGTATTGGTTATCTACCGAAATCTGGGGTCCTGTTAAAAAAAAAACAAACCACACCTTGATCCATGTGAGCTCTCAAACTATCGGCCTATCTCTAACCTTCCATTTCTTTTTAGATTTTAGAGAAAGTCGTGGCCCACCAGTTATGTTCATTACTTCACAAAAAAACGTATGTATGAAAAATTTCAATCTGGGTTCCAGGCTGATCATAGCACAGAAACAGCTTTAGTAAAAACAGTAAATGATCTTTTACTGTCCGCTGAAAAAGGATTAGTCTCTTTGTTGGTTCTGCTTGACCTTAGTGCGGCATTCGACACGACTGACCACGCTATTTCACTAGACAGACTAGAAAACCTTGTCAGAATCACTGGAACTGCCTTATCCTGGTTTAGATCATACCTGACCAACGGCTATTTGTAGCAGTTTGTAAGAGCTAACGGGGAATCCAAAGTAAAATATGGGGTCCCACAAGGTTCTGTTTTAGGACCTCTTTTATTTACTTTGTACATGCTGCCATTAGGGATGATTATCCGGAAACATGGGATTAGCTTCCACTGCTACGCAGACGATACACAGCTTTATATCTCTGACAATCCCAATGATAAACTTAGATTAAATAAGATTGGGTACTGCATTATAAAGATATAAAAGGCTGGATGTCTCATGACTTTCTCTTACTCAACTCAGATAAAACTGAGGTCCTTCTTCTCGGTCGCTAGAAAAAAAGAAACAAACTGTCAGGTCTAATGCTTGATTTTGCTGGTTCCTCAGCCTCTCCAACGTTAACTGTAAAGAATCTCAGTGTCTCTATGGATCCTGATCTTTCATTCGACACACAAATAAGTACTGTTACTAAATTAGTTTTTCTTCATCTATGAAATATTGTTAAACTAAGAAGTGCATTATGTCTCCATGATGCAGAATAATTAGTCCACGCCTTTATTACTTCCAGACTCGATTATTGTAACAGCCACTTGTCAGGCTGCTCCAACAAAAAACGAAACAAGCTTCAACTAGTCCAGAATACAGCAGCTAGAGTCCTCACTAGAACCAGGAAATTCGACCACATTAGCTCAATATTATCAAGACTTCATTGGCTTCTGATCAAATATCATATCGACTACAAAATTCTACTAATGACTTATAAAGCCTCAAATGGCCTAGCACGTGATTACCTCAGTGAACTTATCTCTTACTATGAACCTCCGCGGTCACTCAGATCTCAAGGTGCTGACTACTTACTAGTCCCCAGAATTATGAAAGCTTCAGCAGGGGGAAGAGTGTTCTCATATATAGCCCCCAAGCTCTGGAATGCTATTCCAAACAATATTCGGGACTCAGACACAGTCTCAATTTTTAAGTCCAGGCTGAAAACATACTTGTTTAGTCAGGATTTTTGTAAATAATTTTTCCTGTTAGATGGGAGGTGTAAAGCTGGGAGGCGGTGGGCACAGAATTCAAGTAAACTGGGACACTGGTGTTGTCGCCCCACCACTCCCCACGTTCACTCAGGTTTGTGACGGTGGAGTGGAGGTGCGCTGGTGTCTCAGGGCGCTCTCATGCCCATCATACCTCTCGGTTCTGCTCTAGCTAGATATACCAGAGTCTTAACTTGCACTCCGCACAGATATAAATAATCCTCTGCAAATGTAAGCAGAACTAACTGTCTCCTCTGTTTTCTCTGAGGGGAACTGCTGCACATCTGCCGGACTGATCACTGTGAGAAATTGCCCTTGACTGGTTTCGGCTCCACTCTGGCCCTTCCCCAAGCTGGTTCATCATTTGCCTCTACCCAGGGGTGTATCAAGCTTTCCAAAAGTGGGGGGGGGTGTGGTGTTGTGACAGACAGTGAATTTAGCTTGACTAATTTAGCATGATGCACTGTCTGATATCACTTCATTCTACCTGTTGAGTGTTGGCTAGGGTGACCAGACGTCTTCTTTTCCCCCGGACCTCTTTTTGAGACCTGGAGACCTCTAACTCGCTACTGTCCTACACGCCTAATCACTTCCACTCACGCTGTGGACACGAGATATAAGTGGGGACGGGGGTTAAATTCACAAACGATTTACAAACAGATACACGTGCTGTCGTTGACACATTTGTATAACCCCCCCCCGCTCACTTATCTCTCGGGTCCAGAGCGCGACAGTAACTAGTTAATGAGAGATGCCCGTGATGTGATGCATGTTTGGGCAGCTCAAAATCCCCGACAATTTTAAAACCACGGCCGGACGCGATTTCCAGGTTGCAGAAAGAGTGTGCAGAGGGACTTAGCAGACTGTGCCTCGTTCCCTGTGCCTTTGAGAATACGTCTGCATGCCAACTGTGGGGGGGTGGAATCGCCTTTCAGCAAAAGTGGGGGTGTTGAACCCCCACCCCCCCCCCACCCCGTGTGCTACGCCCCTGCCTCTACCCATGACGTTAAAGCAGCTTCAGCATTTTTTGGGGTTTGCGAACTTTTATAGAGGTTCACCCGGGACTTCAGTTCAGTTGCGGCACCTCTCACCACTCTCACCAAGCCTCCCCGGAACCAGTTTCATCTCACCCCCCAAGCCGAGGAGGCTTTACATTGTCTGTGCCTACTCTTCACCTCTGCTCCCATCCTTCTCCATCCAGACACTGGTAAGCCCCTCTGATATGGGCGTAGGAGCCATCCTCTCTTAGCCATCCTCTGGGTGCTCTTTTTTGAGCAGTTTAATTTCCATCTTTCATACCGTCCGGAGTCTATGACCATCATGGACTATCTTGGACTACATCTCGCCACTTCAGTAGAAGGTGGGGGATCGCGTCCTTGCACCCCCCACCATCGGAAACTCCACCTGGACATCTCTTCGTGCCTTCAGATCTGAGCTGAAGTCCTCCAGTAGGGTCGTTCATCACCTCTCTCGCTGGCCACACTGGTTTCACGGACTTCAGAATTTGTGCGGAGAGCATTCTGGTGGCCAACTAATGCTCCCCAACATCAAGACCTTCGTCCAGGCTTGTGCGGTGTGCACCAGGGCTAAGACTCCAAGCTAGGGCTGTAATGGTACATGTATTTGTTCCGAACCGTCATGGTACATGGGTCACGGTTCGGTACATGATGTCATTCGAAGAATACACGGTACGACGGAGAAGACGTGATTAAAGTAATGCAGAACTAAATTTACAAGCGCGAGTTTCAAACGGAAACATTAAACAGCGACCTTGATTCACCCGGGTGAGTCATAAATCACACAGTTCTAAAACAGAGACCTTTAAAAAGTTTAGCTTCAAGCTGATTCACGTCTCATGAAAGCCTCATAAC
>JBBIGA010126424.1:0-23983 GCA_037576975.1 Alestes dentex | reverse complement strand
TAAGGGATTACTTTTAAATGACAGTAACAAGTAATCTGTAATGTATTACAGTTTGGAAGTAACTTGCACAACACTGATTGTGTTTTTATACAATATTCGTTATTTATACACACATTTTTCTTGTTTAAAAACATAGAACCAAAAAAATGCAGTGTTAACCAAAAAAATGCAACGGAAATTTTATTTGACAGGAGCTGCTGATGGAATTTAACAAATCCAAACAACAGCTGGAGGAACCGAGGAGAAATCTGAAAACAAAGCTCCTCACTAGCTCACTAAATAACAACTACTTTTTTACAAACAAAAAAATCTTAATACTGTTTACTGATTTTTTTGTTTGTTTGCATTTATTATCAAAAATAACTCACGAATATCTCTCTCTGCATTATAGATGTTGGGACCTCTGGTTTCCATCATCATCATCATCACCGCAACAAAAACCTCAGCTGCCGAGTTTCTCTACAGTGAACCTTTTCAGACCACCCTGAATTATTCAACAACTGAATAATGCCAAAACTGGAAAACTGGTGGAATTATACTGTAAGAACAAACCATCACTCACAGCAGAACTGATGGTAATTTGGTTATACTACCACTAGACGGCGCTGTGGCCATTCAGGACACTTTGGACTCGGGGAAATGGCAAGAAAGTTAGTAAATAGATTCCAAATGGCTTCTTTTCTACTTTCGGCTGCTCCCGTTTAGGGGCCGTTACAGCAGATCAGCCGTCTCCATTTTGTTCTATCCTCTGCATCTTCCTCTCTTACACCAACTACTGCATGTCCTCCCTCACCACATCCATAAACCTCCTACCAGGCTCTCCTTATCTCTTCCCTGCAGCTCCATCCTCAGCGTCCTTTTCCTAACACACTCAGAGTCTCTCCAAACCAACGCAGTCTCGCTGACTTATCCTCTAAAATATCCAACTCATACTATCCCGCTAATAAACTTATGCCTAGTTTCCAAATAGCCTTAATGGATATTAGGCAGAAACAGGAAGTCTATAGAGCGGTGGTGTCAAACTAATTTTCGAGGCGGGTCGAGTGTTTGACACGCCTGCCATAGAGTGTAGCTCAATTAGCCTAATAATTATCATCAATATCAGCAATCCAGCTCTCCATTAAGGGGGCACAGACTTTAGGACCATAATAACATGCAGTTCAATGGCAAAATAAACTGCAGCATCAGGGCTATCCTCAATAATTTAACACCTGCAAGGTGGACCAATAGGTAAGGTGTGTCCAAAAGGTAAGATGTGTCTCTCTCTATCTCTCTCTCACACACACACACACACACACACACACACAAAATAGCATGCCACTACCATGTCCATGTCAGTACTGTGCTGAGAATGATCCGCCACCCACATGACACCTGTACACTGGTGGTCCTATGGGGGTCCTGGCTGTTGATGAATGGCACAGTCAGTACATGATGTTCTTTTTAACTAGATGAGAGTTACTCTTACACAGAACAGGGCTGTACTCAGATCAAGCAGTCACAGTCACTACTATTTACAGACTTTAAGCTCTTTTTAATTCCTGAAAAGTGATGATATGGGCCCTTTAATATATCGCAAGACATTTCAATCGCAGCATGTAACAGTAAAATCACAATACTGACGTTTTGTCCGTACTGTGCAGCCCTAATGAACAGGTGTCTGTGAAATCCGAATACGTTTCTCTGAGCATATTTATGCCTCGGTGACTGAACTGTGCAGAAATGTAGAAAAATCCCCTTAAAGCAGTTTTTCACATGATGCTCTCTTAAAGTTGAGCTGTTTCAGCCCTTTCCAGATCATGAGGGAGTTTACTTATCCAATCATGACATATCTTATTCAGTACTTATTAGTGATGTTTGATATCATTATCATATTAGCAATGCTGTGGAAAATCCCTAGGCACCTATGAAAAAATATTTTAAAACTGTTTAGATAAGGGTTTTTTTTTACTATAATATTACTAAATATACTAAATAAAACTAAAAAGAATAAATACAAATAATATAATACAGTTTTTTTATGTATGATTTTATGCTCCCCAAACGGAACCCTTCCCCCGAGTATTAGGTGTACACAGCCCTGGGCGTGTTATGATGATGTCATCAGTTGTTGTGTGTGTGGTCGTCTGGTGCCTAGTCAACCCAGGTGAGAGTGCTCCTTCGCTCATTAGCAGGGTTGCTAGGTAACTGACGACGTGTCCACCTGTCTTGAGTTTTAATTAAGTAATCCGGGTTAGTGTGCTTTTGTGAACTGTGTATCTGATAACTGTATGTTTGTGTTCTCAAGAAGGGGTTGCGTATGTGTGCAGGAAAATGACTTTCCAGTGGGCTTCCAGTGTGCTTTCCAAGTGGCAGTGGAGATCTTGTTCTATAAAGCCAAGCAATGCATAGCTGGATCCTTTATTTGCATCAGTGACTTGGTGTCTGTGTGTCTTCTCTGTGCGTCTCTCCCCTTCTGTGTGTAACAGGCGTACGCAGTGGAGCACCCACCGTATTGTGTAACTCCACGTGGATGGAGTAAGTGTACTAGCCCCTGAAGAAAGAGGGCTTGCTAAAGCCTCGTGACAGTTGGCGCTGCTGCCGAGTCCCCCTTCCCTCTGCTAAGCCTGAGTACCTCTCGGAGTGAAGGTCCTTCGAGAACAACTTTGTATCCAAGAACTTGATCTTTGTTCATTAAAAACCTTTTTATTATCTAAGCTGTGTCCTGCAAGTGTGTCCGCTTGTACACGCCCGACATGACAATATCAGTGTGTTTCTTGTTGAAGTACAGTATTACTTGTAGAAACCTGGTTTGACTCAATCAGTCCTTCATTAAATTAAATCAGGAGCTGCTGATTAAATTTCATGAATCCAAACAACGCCTGGAGGAACCGGAGAGAAGTCTGGAACCAAACCTGTGTTCTCCTCACCAGCTCACACAATCAACTACATTTTTAAGAACAAATGTTGATACTTTACTGCTTTTTTATTTGTTTGCATTTGTTTAAATGTTAGCTTTGCTGGCAAAAGGATATGCTGAGAAAAATGTATTTTTAAACAATTTGTACAGGTGCCTAAGACTTATGTACAGTACTGTATAACGTGTTACATTAGTACATCATGAATTTCACTTGCATTCAGTGTATGTTCTTGTCATATCTGTGCCGCCTCTGCCACACCCCCAGCGGTCCAGTTCACCCGAAATCTGAGCTGCGGCTTTCCTGTCTCACCCCCATGTTCGTAATGGTATGTCCTGGCATGTGAGGTATCTGCGTTGCATGGCAACGCACCTGCCTCTTCAGCCCTCATGTTCTCCTTAGTAATTACCTGCATTAGTTTCGCCTTGTGTCTCCAGGTGTCTCATCTGTTAAGTTAGTAATCACTGTTAGTTTTTTGCGGTTGGTCCGTGTGTTAATGTCTGTGCTTTAAGTCCCAGCTGGTCCAGCAGTCCGGCATGCGGTTGCTGACGTAACTCCTGAGTCTGATTCCACGCTGATCTAGGCAAGCTTTCTCCATCGGCCTGGAGTTTCATCTCTGTGCTCTCTCTCACTACCTGCCTCCCTGAAACTAAGAAGGAATCAGTTTGACTCAATCAGCCAGAGGAATCTTAACTTGGCTTATGTTTGTTTCTCGTGTTTTTTCTAGAATTCACCAGGGAGGCTGAAGCGCCTGTAGGCTGGACTACCTAGTAGGCTCTGCAAGGTCCAGGGTTTCTGACCCTCATTGCTCTCGTAGCTCCGGGAAGGAGCGACCCTAGTATCGGGAGCAGGCCCGGCGCCACGGCGGGGTGTAAGGGGGCGTCGCCCCCTCTGTTAAAATAAGCCCTAATTGAAAAAAAATACTTTAAAAGACTAATACGAAAGTTATAAAACTACAGTTTGCTTAAAAAAAGTCTACATTTTACATACGTGTCGGTACGTTCTAGACTAGATTTTCAAATCCAGGCACTTGATTGGTCAGTTGGGTGAGCAGGAGCTAGTGATGGGAAGTTAGGCTCTTTTCAGAGAGCCGGCTCTTGTGGCTCGACTCCCAAAGAAGAGCCGATTCTTTCGGCTCACAAACGGCCCTGTAGCCTCATATTTTTGCCTAACTTGCAAATATGAATGCTTTGTGTGTTGATAAGCCCTTCGCATTTAGTGTTTTTATGAGAAGCATTATAATTGCCCAATTTTGTGTATTTCTTCTGTTACAAAAGCAGGCATTCTTACTTGTTTAAATATTTTAGTCAAACATTTAATTTTAACACTGCAAACAAATCCACAGAACAGAAACAGAACCAAACGCAGTAACCAAACGTCCTCAGTGCAGGCTGACATTCAGAAAAGTCAAATGCCTCAGCTTGGATGGGCTGATGCGGTTTCTCCTCTCAGTATCTGCGGACGGACGCTCCACCTGACTGTTGCGTCTGTCGTCCTCTCTGTTTTCACATAATGGTATGATCCTATATCCTCACATGTGATTGCCGCCAAATAAAAAGTTCGGCCGTTAGCAGAGCTGCGAAAGGAAATAAAGTGGGGATTCACTTTGATTCACTACAAAGCATCGGCTCTTTTGCGTGTGAGATTTTTGAGAGAAGAACACCAAATGGCTGATAAAAAGTTGTCCTGTGATGTCATGCGAATGTTATTCACCGATTCTGACTCTGAAAGGGAATATTTGTCTTTTGGAAAAGACGCACGGTCGTCTCCCGGTACAGCTTTGCAGCGTAGCGCTGCCGCTATGCAAGCCGAGAGTGTTCACGAAGCACAAACAAGTGTTTTTCGACACTTGGCCCAACTGGAATGTGTGTGGCAGTGGTGACCGTGGTCGTAGTGTTTATAGGAGAGGTGTTGGTCGAGGTAGAGGCAGCAGGAGAGGGAAAAATGGGGCTGAAAGTAGTTGTAGTACTAGCTCTCCCCATCCAGTTCTCCAAAGGGGTGGAGTCTCCGCTACACGCGGTCGTGGTGTGAGAGTGTGTGTGGGAGAGAGCTGGGATACGCAGCAGAGGCAGCTGAGGTGATCTGGATCTGAACAGGGCTGGAAATAGCGATGATAATGGTGGCTGGGTTTATTTGAGAAATGAGGAAGTGTATCAGGACTGGATCAAACGCTTTGATGAGCCTGTTGGTGTATAAACTTCATTACGACATCATAATATGCAAATTAGATGAGTATACCAGTATTTAAAAGAAAAACCTTGGCGCCTAAAGGGTTAAATTGCCGCCCCTCTCTGCATTTCAATTGCCCCCCAACTTGTTTTCCGTTGGCGCCGGGCCTGATGGGGAGCATGTGAGCTGAACGAAGGAGCATCCTGGTTCGGAACGGGTCCCTTGCGTCTGGCTCTGAAAGAGAGACTGCTTGTATTTCTGTTAACCAAGCTCCTTGGTTTTTGGTGACTGTTTAAGTGCTCTTTTTGGCCATTAAAGCTCTGTGTGTTTTGTGTAACTCCTGCGTCTGTGTCCTCCTCTCTGAGACAACACGACAGTTCTGTATTATCACAGATTGTTTTCATTGTTTCAAATGAAACTCAACAACACTTTCAAAGATTCAAACAACACTTTGAAGGTCATAAGCAATAATAAATCTATAAAACAACTTCATAAAATTTATATAACTGACATAAAGACTTATTCCAGCAAGCATCATCTTGGGTTACAGAAAGCATTACACCAGCTGATGCCTTTGTTGCAGCTGATGTTTGGTTGGAGTAAGTCCTTAAAAAGGTTAATGTCAGTTGTCATAAAGGGTTTATGTAGGTGTAATGTAGCCTTGTGAATACTGCCTTTTTGGATGCATCACTTCTTCTTATGGACAAAAATTGGTTGAACGTTTAGAATCTATACTTGGAAAAGGAAACTTGTCTCACAGGAAATTTCTGTGACTTTTGGACTGGACCCACTCCTTGTGATTTGCCTATGATCTCATTGCAATATGATCACATGAGTCAGTCTTTTATGCCTGAACTCATCTCATAGTTTCCCAAAGAACCTGGGGGAGGTTGCGTGTAAGCCACAGTTCAAATAAAATACAATATTAGAGCTGCACTAAAGCAGTCCACCACCTGAATAACGCCTGGTCAGTAGAGGTCCTGTGGCCAGAAACTGACCAGTGATGAGTGCGGTAGAGGGAGGCTGGTAAATTATGCAGCAACTATTTGAATTCTTTGATATCTAAACTCATCTCTAAGTACTTGTTCAGTTATTTTTTTTGTCTAAACACACAGGTGTAGTTTGGATTTTATTTTTTAACAGAGATGTATTATGTACATTTCCAAGCATTCATTACACAGCACAGAATCGAAATGGTGGCTCAGTAGCTTCACCTTGCTTTGCCTACAGTGATAGCTTTGTGTGGTGTTTGGGTCTATGGGACCCATTTTCAGTCTTTAATAAAAAGAAATGATGCAATTCATGATTATTTCAAACACTGGTTCCTTGGTCTTGGCTCAAATGTGTTTGATTTTCTCAGCATTGTTTCATTTAGATTTGTTCAAAATAAGTGCCACGCAGTTTCAGCCTTCCACTGATAAAACACCCATGTATTAATATGGTGTTTTCCTTTCTGCATTGAATCAATAGCTCTGTTATTTATAAATATAATCGAACAGACATCAATGGTAAATATTAACTATATATGCTGTCTCTATTACTTGTAACTGGGATATTTGTTTTTTTTTTACATAAATTGTTATGAATTGATTTAAAACCCCAAATAATGCATTGGGTCCAACAGACATGCAAACACCGGCTGAGTAACAAAACTGAAACACCATACAAGGCTTAACAGTAATCTTGCCCTCTATGTATGTCTAACGTTGCTGTGCAATTTATTAGATCCTCTGTACCCCATTAATTACGGGTCAGTTTCAGGCCACAGGGCAGCTTTCGACCACACGTTCATTACGCAATGGACTGTTCGCAGCTCAGCACTAATGCTGCATTTTTTTTTCTGTGACGTGTCAGACAGTGGTTAACATCTAGCTAGAAGCGGATGTGTGAACAGAAACAGAGAACATGGCTACCATAAACACACATACACATATAAGGTAAAACTACAAGAGAGAAGTTTTAACACATGCCCAGTGTGAGCTTGTATCATTCACACAACGTCGTGTTTACTCGCAAACCTACTTTTAGACTCTTCACATATGAGCACATGTGATAAGTGAGTTTACGGTAGAAAGAAATAAGCATTTAATAAGGCTTGTGCATGTTTTTCATTCCTACTTTAACATATGAAATAACAATGTAACTACTTATAATGTATCCAGTACTACAGATGGACATCATATGATTTGGCTAACCGGTTGCTATGGTAACTGCAGTGGTTGCTATGGTGGCGTCAGGAGAAGCGTTCCCAAAATTCACCAATAATTACAACAATAAAATCCAAAAACAATGGTATGATTGCTTCTACAAGCACACTAATTATGTAAAAATGTTTTGAAAAGTTTTGTTCAGAGAGAGATGAAATGTCAGAATAAGCCCACCAGACAAAACATTTCTTCTCTAATACTTGGTTTAACCTACTGCTTCAAAAACATGAGCTGTCTTGTCAGGTGGGATTACTCCAGTCGTCCCAAAACCGTGTCCATGGAGTCGAACCAGCAAAATGTTTTTCTGCCAGAGCTGCTTTTGTGATTGTGGTCTTTTGTTAGTGTGCATCAGCAATCACACCATTGTTCATACGTTTTACTTTTATTATTCTTTTTATAGCTGGAATTTAAACTCTTCTGGTCCTACAGTTTTTGAAATATGGGCCTGGTTCCATGATCAATATCCCCTTCAGTGCGAGTGTTCACAGCTAATCGAACAGATGATCAGGGGCAGAGTATTGATTGTTAAAAAATGATTTTTGTGGTTGAGTTGGCTCTGTAATATACAGATGTATATTATATAGGATAATATATAATATATTATCTGTAATATAGGATGATCGAATCCCCTTTAAAATGTGAGTTGGATTGTCTATGACTTCGCAGTCGAAAAAAAAAAGAAAAAAGCCAAACACGAAATAACAAATGCATAGCAAACACAGCAGACTCATACACAGACTTCAAGACACTAAAGCTCAGGTTAATTATCTAAAAAAAGACTCAACAAAAGTGTCACTGTTTGCTGTTGGTTTAATTAAAAATAACCATCCCGTCAATGAGACTATGTGTTGAGCTGACCTTACCCATAAATGAGTTGGTAAGAGCCATTGAATTCCTTTTTTGGTGAGGTCAGTGTTTCCTTTACTGGACTAATTTCAACATATTTAACCATGTGATCTTTCACTATGCCTTCACAACATCTGCCTTCCAGGAAACAAGCTTTTCACCTCCAAAACCACTCGCTATCTGTTAGTTCCTTAATTTGTAAACATCTCATCGAGCAAAATGAACTTGCAAAAAGTAAAAATAAAGAACATCTGAAGGTGCTAAATTTACAATATGCATGAAATAAATACAAATACTAATGTAAAAATAACAAAGGTTAAGGTTTAAATGCAGGAACAAGTACAGACTTTTCATTCTAATTGATAGTTTGAAGAGAGGGCAAATGAAAGACAGCAAAACATATAATAATAAAAAACATAATTCTGTTAATAATTTTCAAAATACTGTTCACAGTGATATGTCTCTGTCTCTCACAGCACTCAGACACCCACATACAGAAAGCATTCATTCATTCATTTAAAATGATCAGCACAACCTCACAAAAAAGTGCGAGTGCATTCGTTTATGTTTCTGGAGCCCCTAGTGAGGAGAAAGCTTTACAGCTTCTTACCTATGGGAGGTTTTGCATAGTCAAAGCTGGTTGTTTTACAGGAGAAGTGTAGGAGGGTTTTTCTAAAATATTTATATTTACAAGCAAAAATGTCTGTGGGGGGCAACTGGGGAGGTCTGGGTAAAAAGTTGAGGAGCACAGTATGATTTTCCTCCTCAAACACATCAACGAAACCTGGGTTGTAAATGCTGGTTTGGATTAGATGAGTAATTTCATATGTTAAACATTTCTGACACTAAAACCAGCAAAGGCCATAAAGCTTCTCTAGTTCAGTGGTCTGCACAGACATTTAAATATTGTCCCTGCATATTCATATATATATTTACAAGAGAAAGCAAAATTTTAATGTAAATTATTGTGTGATTTTTATTACAGGTTATTTTGTAGCATTTCTATTGGAAGAGTTCATCATAAATTATTCTCATAACTGTAGCGACAGCAGATTGAAAAAAGTCACTTTGTTTTAAGTCAGGTTCAAAAAATATTTTGGGAGACAACATTTAAATGCCAACAAAAAATAAATATTCATTCACAGTACCATGCAAAAAGCCATTTATCTGAACAGGAAGGGACTTCCTGCCACATAGATAGAATAGAATAAATGCAAACAAGCATGAAAGCCTCTGTAAAAAGTATATGAAGCTTTGTGAGCTGGATAGAAGAACACAGGTTCAGTTCCAGATTTCACCTCAGTGCCTCCAGACTTTTGCATGGATTTGTGAAATTCCATCAGCAGTTCACCTGATTTAATCTAATGAAGTATCAATTGAGCTGAATCAGGTACTTGAGGTATTTTATGAGACCTGCAATGTAATACTGGGCTTCCAAGAGGAGCTTTTGGAATGATTAAGCAAACACATAGACATACTTAAATTGTCTATTCCCTGTCAGTACCATTTGTATACATTCTAATATTAGCTTTTGAAAGCATATACTCAGCTAAACAGGCTTTAAATATGATCGTCTTTTACATGGTACTGTATGTATGTATGTATGAAGATGCATTAACCTTTAGAACTGTAAAATAAAAGAAAGTAAAATCTGATTTCTACCAATAAGAACTGTGTAAAACAGTCTGAAAGCTGTGTTTGTTCTCCTAAACACTTGCCGTTTGCTGCTCTTTCAATCGGCCGCTCTCCGGACCCCCTCAATCTGGGGGTTCTCCCCACCGATATGTGGGCGGAAATTACCATGAAAGTTCTCCCAGATTCAAAGATCTCGTGTTTTTTCTGTTTGTTTCTAAAACCTAAAATAAAATAAATTCGGGCATTGTTGTTCTTTATGGGCATTCTCAGTCCAAACTGGTTCTAGTTGATCAGAAAAATAAAGAGCAGAGGGAATGCTAACGTCGCAGGAGTCATCTTAGGCTGCAAGGCGGAGCTCCCCAATTGATAAGATACAATAGTCCTCTCTTGGCCGTTCTCCGTGGCTAAGCAGCGATACACACCTTCATCCACTGTGCTCATACTTTCTATTAGGAGAAGGCACTTGTTTTCAGCGGAAATGCACTCTCTTCTCTGGCCGTCATGGGTCCAAACATATGATGCATGCTGGGAGGTCGTAGAGCAGGTAAGGTAGAATTTAGACTGTTGAGGAACATTCAGGATTTCATCAGTTTTGACCATGCTGGTCGTGGGATGTCCTGAAAAGAAAAAGTAGATACTGATGGATTGCAGATGCAATATATTCTTTACCACTGACTGGTTTGGAGTCACTGTGAATAACTTCATTTCACTCAAGATTGGAGTCTCTTACTCATATTGAAGGTTTTTACTATGTACAAAGTAACTTATTTAGATTAGATTTCCCCTGTGGGAAATCAGGACATTTAAGTGGTTAAAAAGAGTATTATACCAAACATAGGTCTTCGGCCCATGTTATAGAGTATATATGGTCCTGTAGGTCCAGTGTCCAGCACAGTTTGGTAGTTTCCCTCTTCAAACACATTCACTAAACAGGTGAGTTGATCCAGATCAGCAGGGAAATCACCAAACTGTGCTGGACAAAGGTCCTCCAGGACCGTGCACCTTGTGCACCTCTGGAATAGTGGGACAGGGCAGTGTAGAGGTCTGTGAGAAGCTCTAGAAGTATTGTTAGAGTTCAGAGAAAAACAAGAGGTTTAAGGCCAAGTTGATGTGCAGTACAAAAGTACAAAGATTTAAAAATGGACCATTTGTCATTCATGAACACACCACAGCACACAGTGTGAAATTTGTCCTTTGTATTTAACCCATTTACCCAAGTGAAGCATTGAGTAGCCGACAATGGTGCCTGGGAAGCGGTGTGTGGTGACGGTACCTTGCTCAAGGATACCTCGGTAGTACCACTGACAGTCTTGGGATTTAAACCCACAACCTTCTGATCACAGGAGTAACCCCCTAACCACCAGGCCACCAGCTGCTCCAGAAAGAGATCATGGAACATAAGGTCTTGGAAACTTAGAATACCAGACCAAGAGCTTCGTATCCAAATCTTGCTGCCAGATGGAGCCAGAGAAGCAGTTTTAGAAGGGACATCATGCATGAGACCTTAGGTAGGTAGGGAATCAGGGCAACTGCAGCATTTGGGATTCAGTGTACAACAGAAATAGTACATTGTAAGAGAAAAATCAATATATTCACTTATATTCTAAGGCAAATTAGTATATTCATTTTGTGATTCTTATATTTGAATGATTCTTTCTCTAAATACCATATTAATGTGATTCTGCTGACTAATGATCAAGGTTGTGAAGTCAGCCCTGAGCCGCCAGGGCACAGTGACATGATTAAATCAAGGTTGTTATTTATGCAAACCCTATGTTTTGAGCTAAAGAGTTTCAGATAAGGTGTTTTGTTCAGGGCTGTTGTCATGGAGCCTCACTGTGAAAAGCCATTACATCGGTTCTGGCTGGAACCTCTTCAGGGGGAGGCCACATGTTTCTGCCCACAAGTGATAAAGTGAACGGTCATCTTCAGAGTATAAGACCTCTGTGAAGGTCCAGTTTCTTTAGAGAGAACTTCCGAATCCAGGATGAATGACTCTCTCCTTCTTAAGAAGAAAATAAAGTCTTTGAACTGAGCGAAGAATCTTTTGTCAGTTTGCTGATTTTCTCACCGCCATGACATACATAAAGGAAGACCAGAAACTGAGGAATTGGAGAACATCAAGTTTAGAGACTCTGCCATCATTTCTGCATGATCTGATGGTGGATGGTACAATCTCAGCTGGTCTTCAATAGTCACCACAAAAGTTTTTGTTGTTCAGATGGGTGGGGACAGAGTCAATGGTGACAAAAGTGTCCAGTGTTGGGAAGTATGTTTTCATTCAGTAATGGGTTTCTTCCCAGTAGGAAATCTCAAAAAGGATCTTCTGTGAGATTTGGGAGGTTCACAGAGAAAAACAGGAAACCATTATGGTTGGGCGTCAGTGATCATTTTAAGGCATTTGATTTTACGCAGAAGGAGACCAGAAGTGGGCTTAGGACGGACCCCTAAGGAAAAACAGCTATGTGGGGAGCTGAGAGACCACAATGCCAAAAGGGTAACATCTAGTGGCTCTTAGTGTCAGAAGCAGCTGACTGGTAAGGGGGGGTGAGGTGGAAATGTCAGTGATAATCAGGAATGTCATTCTGAAAAACAAGTGTGTTCTCCGATTGATAAGCATCAAAGAGGCTGTTCATTTGAAACTGAGAAGGATCCTACACCGGAAGTGCCAGTTCCGTGGAGGAATATATAAGATTGGCTTAACTTTAACTCCTTTGAAAATAAAACACTCTTAACTGTTTGCAACCCAAAGGTAAATATGAACTCAGGAGTACTATACTGTAACAAAACAAACATTACTTGCTTCACATTTACAGACTGACTGTCGATTAACTGTTTTTCTGCTGCCCTAGATATGATGAACCATGTGTTGGAGAATAAAAAGCACTGTGGCCACAAGTCAAACGGTAATATCGCTGTTTGTATAACTTTTATCATTCAAACGAGGCACAAGAGTTCTCAGGTACTGAACCAGTGGCATATTTTATCATGCAGTTTGTGTCTGTGGTGTTTGAATATGCTCACTTGTAAGTATTTATGCAAACTATCATCTGTGCCTTCCAGCTTTTAATAAAATGGACCCATAAAAGTTTTGCACATTTAGATCATTGGCCTACCTGCACAAACAGTGTCATCTCCTTTTCCAACATCTTGCCTCGAGTATCTGTGGGAGGAGCACAAATGATCAGTGATCATATATATATATATATATATATGTATATAAAAATGCTGGGCAACGATTAAAATTATTAATCATGATTAATTGCATGGTTTTCTGTGACGAACCATGATTAATTGCATGGTAATACGCAACATTAAAATGAATTCAAAAGTAGTGCATGGCGCACTTTTATTTTAAAGTACTGCTTTGTGAACAAAAGTGCAAAAACATTTGGTTTGCAAACACTTTAAACAAATAAGGGGCTTTTTAACAGCAGTGTTCCCTTTAACACAGTCACAGCTGCAGTTCAAATATTTCTAAATCTAAACTTAAACATGAATGTAATCAAATCAAATATAAAAACAAAGCTATTTGCCACTGCAGGGCATTCACGTTTTATCTAGTTTGTTATAGAAAAACGTTACCAGAGCATGGGGGGCGTAACCATTACAGCAGCTGTAAAGGAGGACCAACTCCATAAGAAAGTCTATGTATCTCAATGCAGTGTCATTAAAGTCCCTGTTGGTGTAATGGTCTGTTATCCCAATACGTTGTAATGGGATGCCTGAACACTGCGAAAACCAGCTCCACGCACTCACAAGCACAAACAAGCAACTAACATAAAAAATGTAAAAAAAATTAAATGAAATGTTGGGAGAATTGTTATTGTCTTTAAGTTTCACCTATGTAACATCCCTATGTATAAGCTTCTCTTTATGATCATTTGAACAATTAACTGTCCACAATGTATCTCATATGTGTGTGTAGTTTAGGGACTTTGCACTAAACTCTGGGTGACTTACTTCAAATGCTTTTTTGTCTCTTTGTTTGCAGAGAGGATGTGGGAAAAGACAGCGCGACCTGGCATGGGATGTAAGGATGTGAAGGAGTCTTCCTTATTTCAGTTAGAGTGATTACAGGCAACGCTTAAGACAAGCAACCATGTATGGTTGTCACATACTCATAGCATCTATAAGGCTAAGATAGACTAACGGACTTTGAACAACTCCTCTGTATATTTACGGCATTTAGCAGACGCTTTTATCCAAAGCGACTTCCAGTCCATAACTACAGGGGACAGTTTCCCTGGAGCAACTTGGGGTTAAGGGTCTTGCTCAGGAACCCAATGGGGGTATGCTGAAGGTAGGATTCGAATCCATGACCTCTTGGTCCAGACCTCAAGTGTCCTACCCACTGAGCTACCACCACCCTGTGCTATGTGACTTGTTCCCTTGCTGCAAGAATAAAACCACCTGTTAATTTTGACTCAGTCTTGTGGTGAGCTTGCTTTCAAACAAGAGTCCTTTGGAAATATTTCTGACACACAAGTTATGTGTGGGCTGGAGAGTAAATGGTGAATTTGAAACTTTAAGAGTGTTTACATACTACTTTGCTACATTTAGTAAATTAATCTATTATATGATCTGGTGTCTCTAAGGAACTGAATCAAACCATGCCTTTTCTTGATGATACTGTTCACTTCAATGTTAACCAAAAGGAAGGAACACCCTGCACTGTATACAAACACACTCTGTTTGTCGTTCTGACTCAGTGAACGTGGGTGGAGGAGGTGGGGGAGTAACATGTCAGGGGTTCAAATGAGGGTTCACTTCAGTTTCACTTCACTTTGGTGAAACATTCGTGAGCATTTTAGTGGAAATACCAAATACTGCCAATACCGCTGTTTCATCACTAGAGAAGGAAACACTGAGTTTCCTAAATTTAGAAACAGCCACTGATACCAGCCGAGTCAAAGATCTCCTTTAGTACAGTGGTGTGAAGCACATTTTAAGCATCTTTCTGTCTTTGTTCCTTTCTCTCTTTCTTTCTTTCTTTCTTACTTTATTTACATCCCCCTTTCTTCTTTCTGTTCTTTCTTTTTTCCATCCTACCATTCTTCTATTCTTTTTAATTTCCTTTCTTTTATTTCTTTCTCTGCTATTGATTCATTTGTTCATTTGTTTCATTTTCTTTTATGTTTTTCGTCTCCTCATTTTATTAAATCTGAATAGTTCTGACGCTCATATTTTTAGACTTTCTTACCTTTTGACGGGTGTATTTTCTATATCTAGTAATATATAATAGATCATCAAAAACATCACACAGTAAACTAGTTCAGAATCCAATCAAACTGTACAGATCACCACTCAGGCTGAGACTTTATTATCAATGGCTTCCAACACTAATGCACCTAACTGATGAACTAATTTATGTATAATTTATTCTTTTATGGTTTCCAGAACATATATCCATCCATCTATCCATTATCTGAACCACTTATCCTCAACCAGGGTGGTGGGAGTGTTGGAGTCTGTCCCACACACACACACACACACACACACACACCATTCATTCACACACGCACACCTACAGTCAATTTAGAATGCACAGTTCTCCTGATGCACATGTCTTTGCATTGTGGGAGAAACCAGGAGACCCATGCCACCACGCTGAGAATACGAAAACTCCACACACACACACACACACACACACACCCATACAAGGCCAGAACCCAGATTCAAACCTCCATCCCTGAGGTGTGAGGCAACAGTGCTACCCACTGGTAATGTAAAATTAACTTCAGTTAATCAGGATTCCATTTTGACCTGTGACTCAAGCTGCTACATTTTCTAATAAGCTGGTCTGAATCCGCCCGATTCGAGGGTGATGGGTCAAACCACTGATCAATTGTGCGACAAAGACAGGTTACAGCCTGTAATTATACACCCACAGAGTGGAACTATAAGGTAGGTGTTTCTAATAAACTGCCCAGTGAGAGGATGTTTAAGGTAGGCAAAAGGAAGAGAGCTCTGTTTTTATTGGACCTTATTTGTGCTTTGCATCCTAACAGGTTACAAGGAACAGAAAACAGTAACTGAAACACCTGGACAGGTTGCCAGTCTAGCCAGGATTTATAATATCAGATTAACTACAGTAAATTTTATTTAGTTTTGACCTGCTAACCGCTTGACTGGCTCTTGAATAGGACTCACCTCTGGTCTCGACTGCTACACAACATTAAGAGTCATTGAATAAAAGACATTTTAGCGCTCTGAGTTTTCAGCTGCTCTATATCACTACAGCTTCAGCTGCCAGGAAGTTGACAGGAAACAGTGCAGATCAACCTTTCACTATCTATTGAGGTTGTGCTTAAATGTATCACTCAAAACCACAGCAGGGGTGGCAGTGGGGAACTCAGCAAGGGTCTGGCCATGCTATCATGAATCAAATGTGTCCTGAATGCTCCTTCCTGCTGTGTATCTTTGCTTTGTTGACTAATACTGAGAAGTCTGCAACTAGTTGCAATTGCAGAACAACCAGTTTGTAGTTTAGTCAGTAAGACTTACTGCTGAGCAGGTGAACATGAGGATCCACTCCAGCCACAGTAAGGGTCTCTAGCCATCACACAGGTGGAACACTTCTTATGCATGCTGCAGTTCTGCAGATTGATCTGGACCACCTCGCTGCTGGAGCTCACATAGAGCATTTTCTGCAAAAAAAGACAGGAAATGTGTTCTACATGTGCTGCGGTGCGGCTAGAAACTCTAGCCCACCTGCACTATTTGTGTTACAGACAAACACGACAATGGAGGTACAAATTTAAGAAGATAAATCTTAGTGGGAGTGTTAATACTGTGAGAAACTTGAAGGTGGAACAGGACATCATTAACAAGTTAGCTGGGTTAGGTTTCCATCACACGGCTAAACTATGCAGAAAAAAAATGAAAGACTCAAACAAGACTAAAAATAATAAAAGACCATAATAACAAAAGTGGCTCTAACAGAAAAAAGTTCCACTGGTTCGACTCCTTGGACACAGTTTTCGGACGACGAACAGCCGTAAACTGTGGAGAGAGAATTGAGCTGCTGACGTGTCAGAAACACTGTTACTGGACCAAGATACGCTGGAAAATTAAAGGATGTTACAACTTCTGTACCAGCACAGTACAGAAGTTCTGATAAAGTGGCCAGTAAGGGCAAGCGCAGGGTGGTGTTTCTTATAAAGTGGCCAATAAGGGAAAGTACGAGGTAGGCATTTCTAGTGAGTGGAAATGTAAAAAAATTCAAAATAAGTTTATATGCCGGAGGCACATGTAAAGGAAGAGACCTATTTGTCTCTGTATTTATAGCAGTGGATCCGTTGGACCTTATCTGTGCTTTGCATGCTAACAAGAAAACAAGAACTAACTATCTGACATGATAGGGCAATAATAGTTTACTTTAGAAAAGAAGATGACAAAAAAAGTAACTTTTTTCATAATAAATCCAACTGCCCATGCAATCTAAAGTATTTACTGGGCTTTACTTCCAAGGTGTCAAATATACTGACTTGTCTTGTAGCATAAGTGACAAATTTCACTTTGTTTTAATCTTTTATTAAAAGTGTTTCCCTATTAAAGTTATTTCACTTCATTACAGATTAGAGTGTGATCCTGAGAGTTTAATTCTCTTACTGTGGATCTGTCCAGCAGCGTGCTGAGGATGTGTGTCTTGTTTTCGAACGGCTGGTATTCGGCGATAATGAAGGCATCCCCATCCTGCTCCAACACTTTGTGGACCTTTCCATTCACTAAGAAGAAAAAATAAATATTCACATACTGGTTCTTCTCAGCGGCCCTCATTTGTCCTCAGTTAAACAAGGGGGGGACCCTGCTGCGTCCCTCGGAAATACCCATGACTGAATCATAAAGAGGTGTTATGATTATGGGAAGAGTCAATTCATGGGGCTCCACTGAAACAAGAAACCAAAACTGTTACACTATACTGAGCAAACTTGGCCATAGCTGAGAAAGTTACACCCAGAAAAATGAAGTAATTTATGGCAGACTTCTCTTTTCATTTCTCCTGGACCCTGAACATTATTCAGTCATTCAGTTTTTATATATATATAATTTATAAAAGTGCAGTACTTTAGGGGGGGGGGGGTTCAAGAGAGTCTCAATGGAGAAAAAAGGTATAGTTTGCCAACCCCCCTCCCCCCGCCCACCTGGACCACCCTACCCTCTGCATCTACAGTTTGAATCAAGAACATTGTCAAAAATGAAATCTTACCAAGCCAGAAATCCTGAAAAGAAATAACATTTTAAAAATGACTGATGTGACAAAGATGAAGAATCTAGTTAGAAACTCATGTTTTAGGAAAGTTTAACAAGTGAAATTTGCTCATTATAAGTTTTGCTCCTTTTTTCCAGTTTTGTTTTTTATTTGATTTTTTTTTTTTTTGCAGTGAACCTTTTCTCCAATAAAGTTGCTAGTTTGGAGATGGAAGGTTTTATTATCACAGTGACGGCATCTCTTTTGTCTTCTGGTGGTGGGTTTTTTCGATGAAATGCGAAACTTGCAGCCCACCTATGTTTAGACTTTGTAGTCCACAGTTTCCTTGCTGTGCAGCAGCAACAGCACTGCCAGATGACAGCCACAAAGCTGCAAGCCGCTTAACCCATATTAGCGTATTAGTAAAATCTGATTTCAGTGCCGTGCTCCATGATGGTAGCAGCGGTGCTAGACTGCTAGCGACAGTGGTTGAAGGTGTCTCCTTTTTATTAAGCCACCTATGCAATTTTTTTCTCCAGAGTTTTCATTGGACAGGCTGAGCATTTCGTAGGGTGAGCACGGCTTATCTCTGGGGAGAGATAAGCCATGTAGCGGTTATTATAATTACATATTACATGTTTTTTTTTATAATTACATGTATTTTAAATCAAACAAAGCTCAGCATGGCGTCTGACACCTCGAGTATCAACGCACACCAGGGGAACTTCCATATAAGGAGTTGTTTTACCGAATGACAACAATGACAACCATTTGTTGCGCTTCTGTTCTGAGGGTTGACAAACAAATGTTTGTTAAAACCTTGGAAGTGGAAGTGCACAGGTGCTTGGCTCTTTTAGAGAAGTGTACACTGGTGCTTATTTGACTTTTACAATAGAAAGGAGAACAACAGAAGGTGCTTTCATTTACATAACTGCATGGAACTCAATCACTTCTTCTTAACAGAAAGGAAGAGAGAGTCATTATCAGGTCTGTCTCAATACCAGCTGATTGCTCCACTCTGACGTGACAGATGACTGGACCTATATCAGCAGTGATACTTTTCCTGCTCCACCTGTCTACATCTGCTCAATCCAGTCTCGTGTTTCATTAGCCGGATGTAATGATGTAATTTTTTTTTCATGATTCAAGTTCACTCACCCAGAGTGAGCAAGAGGACGGTGTGACTAACGTTATTCCCGCCGTCCACCCGGTCCACCTGCAGGTGTGTGTACTGGCGATGGGTGACCAGCAGGGGGCCTTGATCAGGCTCGATCCATTTTTTCATTTCTGGACGCTTTCCCATAAACTTCAGAAAGTCCTCCGATTTTTCTGAAACACACTGCAGGACACAGAACCAATTACACCATCCTGTGATGCATTCGATTACAACATGGCTCTCCTTCCCCTTTAGAACATTTGTAAGCTATTATTCAAGCTTAACATCAGATTTACACATCTTTCCTCCTGGTGCTGCTTTTTAGCACTGCCACCACAAGGCTAATGGAAGCTGAAGCCAAGACACACAAAAAGGTATTTGAGGCTAGCAATACTAACAGCAAACTAAACGATACTGAAATGATGTTTTCTGCTCTGTAGAAATAGAAATGGCTGGTGTGAGTCTAATATTAGCTGGCTTATCTGGAGGATCTCTCTCATTAAACGTATCTGTTGTATTGCTAACTTTAGCTAGTTACCTCTCTCATTTAAAAAAAAATGCTGTTACAAGGCTATTCATTTGAAAGTTCATTCATTTCACTATTACTTTTTGCAGATGAACAGTCCTAAAACTATTGGATGATGCAAATACACTTAACACACCGAGTTAGCATTGCGCAAACTGCATGCCTTTGTGATTACGCAGTTTCCTCAAACAGTGATGTGAAGCAACTTCATATGGACCTCTTTATGTGGTTTCTGGCAGTGTCTGACATACTTTTATATATGATAAAATTATAAAACTATGTCTCATTGCCATTTATTAGATTCTGAATACACTTGTTATTAGCCTCATAGCTCAAGGGCAAAAAGGGCTATTGCTTTCAGCTTTATTCCATTCAGTTTATTTTTATGTGGACATTTCTGTGGAAAAGTGGTCAGAGAAGTTATTTAGTGAACTGAGTGGGATCATACCTCTCCAGCAGATGAAGGAGCTCGCTCAGTCACATCGAATTTGCTGCTTTTTAGGATCTGTGTGACTGTGGACATTTTGTAAACACACACGGCACTAACGTCACTGTGGGAGAGACAGACATCTGCATTTAACCTCCACAGACAAACGTACAAAGACATGTCACTTCTGCCTGAATTAAAATAAACCTGTGGGAGGAACTGGAAGGAGACAGCTGACTGAAAGGAAAAATGGATATATAGATGATTCAGCTAAACAACAGCTAAGCCACTGCTAGTGGTTCTCTAATACTGGATGTACATTGTACGATTTTGGGCTGAACCCAAATAAAATATGACTGTCGTGAGACAATTGTGTTGATTTCTTTGGTTGTGGCTCCTAAACAGTGGTCCCATGTCACACTGTGAGTGAAGGCTAATAACTGCCGTTGTCGAAAATCTTTGGATTTTTCTCCACACACAGTTTCCAGAGCACAAGTTTACAATTTAGTAGGTGTTATCATCATACATCTACACACCTTCACACACACCATCATACATCTACACACCTTCACACACACCATCATACATCTGCACACCCTCACACACACCATCACACATCTACACACCTTCATACACACCATCATACATCTACAGACCTTCACACACACCATCGCATATCTGCACACCTTCACACACACCATCATACATCTACACATCTTCCCACACACCATCGTACATCTACACACCCTCACACACAATTGTACATCTACACACCTTCATACACACCATCGTACATCTACACACCCTCACACACACCATCGTACATCTACACACCTTCACGCTCACCATTATACATCTACACACCTGTTGTACACAAGTTTCAATCAGTGTTGCATAGTGTGATTTGTAATGATCTTATAAGAGTGCTGAAACTGCAGTCTGAAGCACCAGTCAACACCTTCGGGATGAGCTGATTTGGCTTTTGGCAAACCTAATCTAGGCCAAATACATTCTTCTGACATCTAGTGGAAAGTCTTTTTCACAAAAATGTCTGGATTCTTTTAGACATATAGACATAAAAATTAACAACTAAAGAACAGGAACACATTTGACTTGCTTTACATAGCAAAACGTCCACATGGTTTTCATCATTTGAATAACTCATTAGCGAGTAAGCATTTAGCTTAATTAGCTAGTTAGCTGGCCACCAAGCTTCAACTGTATGAACACCAGTGTTTGTTCTGCCTTGGTGGCCTACTGTATCATGACCTACGAAGATAGATCATCCTTTTTGTCCTGACTCATGCAAATATCAATGGAAAAGTGCAAACATAACATTTAAATAATTTAAATAGAGGAACAGCTAGTTGTGTTGAATGCCTTGGTTGCTCAAAACTACTTTGTGAGTGAGTCAAAGTCAAGGAAATTATGCATCATAAGAGGTTAAACTCAGAACAAGACGGCTCAAGACAGAACAGAGCATCCATGCACTGTTTGCTGTGGATCAGATTTCAGTAGAGTGTATCAGTCATTACGTGTAAAGGGCTGAAATCAATACACTGAAACCAGCGGCTTGCCAAGCAGAACCTCCACTGTTGAATGAACATGTAGTTTTGGAGTCCAGACAGACGAATGAACTCTGTTCACACTGGTAGAGTCATAAGCAAGTTCAGTAGTCCATATGGCATATTTTGATCACAGATCACAATTCTCACAAGATCAGATGCATAGTATAATCTTACTAGGTGTTTGTGAAGAGTGCGTAAATCATTGTGTCACTCTCTCCCTGGAGTACGGCAACGTCCAGGAGTTCTGTGTAGGTCACTTTTTTGGTCTGGTTTCCACAGAATAGGCGTGCGGTCAGCATGGATGTCCAGCGGTACTGCAGGTGGTTTTTGTTGCCTCCAGTATCTGCCTGGAACAGATGCAGTAAACAATTAGCCTATTCAAAACTAAATGAGTTTCTCTCAGAAGTTAAGAAGAAGATTTCTAGTGTCTTTTAGTGGGTTTTTTTTAAATAATGAAGTCAACCAAAATTGCCAGGTTATGATGGTCTGGTGCTGGTTTAGCAGGTCACCTAGCATGGATGACCAGCAGACGTTTACACAATTGGAACATGGCCAGAAAAACATTCACACAATTGTAACAAAACCTTGCATCTCAAAAATGGAGAGGGAAAAACCTTGCAATGGAAATTAATGTGAAAAAACATTTCTATTGACAAATTCACTGTAAAAATGTTCACCCAGTGTAAAGTTCAGATTGTAGTCTGATTTCTTCAACTATGGTAAAAACTCCATATGTCGGGGTATTTAAAACAAATGATTCACCACAGTCGTTTTCCAGTTTTAGAACTGGGAAATGTGGAGTCTGGATAAAATTAGATTTACAGATTAATCCAGCTTCTTGATTGAATTACCTTTTTAAAATTTAGAATAGTTTCAACATTACTGCTCATAACACTTCAGGCTAGTCTAAATGTAATATTTTTTCGTGCGCAGTAAAACTGGCAGCCCAGAGGTCAGTTATTACTCATATAAACATCCCTCTATCATGTGAGCTCCCTAACCAAGGCTGCTTGGGGCACTTGTGGGGCAGTAATGGTCTGGTGGTGAGGGAATTGCCCCTGTGATCAGAAGGTTGTGGTTTCAAATCCCAGGACTGCCAGTGGCAACACTAAGGTACTGTCCGCACACACTCTTTGCATTAAATGCTGTGAACAATTTCACACTGTTGAAACTGTGTTCCTGTATGACAAAAAAGGTCACTTTATCCCAGTGATCACAGGGCAAAGTGCAAAAAAAACCCCACCCTGGACAAATCACCAGTCCGTCACAGGTCAGAAACACAGACAAACACACTTAAACATCTCCAATTTGACTGATGTCTTTGAAATATGGGAGGAAACTGGATCATCTGGCAGAAAACCACACAGACACTGGGAGAGCAGGCAACAAACGGATTCTTTGCCCAGGGCCAGGAAAAAATTGTCCCAGCAGGGAATCAAGCCTAGGACTTTTTCACTGTGAGGTGGCAGATTAGCCGTTAGGCCAAAGCTGTTCTCATGAAACTGCGATTCAGGGAATACAGGGCTGCATAAACTGAAACCCCAACACTTTTCTCTTCCTTATTACTGTAAAAGCATTTCACACCCAGATGACACTGTCACCATGTCACTTGGTCGAAAAAGACCATTGACCAAGAAGAACAATGGTTTCTTGCTTCATGTCACAATCTATTATTGACAAACAGGTTCAGAGGAAGAACATGGTTTTGTAACTTTATCACATGAGCCAGAACGTCACCCATGGTCCCACAATCTTCAGTTGTTTATGTGGTATTAAGAAACATTCCTCTGGGAATAACCTGAGAACGGCACAGCCTTAATGGTTTTCTGGTCTGCAGAATCCAGACAGTGCTGTGTTTGTTATTACTTTGGGATATTATAATTATCCTTGTCCCATCCTGAGGTCTAAACAGGTAGCTAAAGAGCTTAAGACCAGCGCTCACTACAAAGAGATATGCTGACTTCATCTCAACATGTGCAGACACAGTGCTTCAGGCTGCTTACCATGCAGTACTGAGAAATGTAGGGAATCCATAAAGGCATCTCGGGGTCATTAGCACCATTCTTCTCTATGTAAAAGGAGTACAGTTTTCTATTTGGTGAGTCACTGCCCTCTTCTGCAATGAGTTTTATGTACCTCTGTGCTGAAATGCAAGAGAAAGACAATATGAATAATGCATATTCTTACTGGCAGCTCTAAGATTACTGTTTTGCATGGGAATTTGCAGGTGGGCCAAAACCTTGAACCCCACCATCACAGTTACTGTGAAATATGAAACACGCATCAGCCTAAGAACTGTATAGACATATGCATGTGTCTTTGTGTGTGTGTGTGTGTGTGTGTATATATATATATATA
>JBBIGA010126416.1:0-23993 GCA_037576975.1 Alestes dentex | reverse complement strand
TGGGACTCTAGTTTCTCCCCGTAGCTCCGCTTTGCCTGTTTTACTGCTCTACGCACCTGATAGGACGCAGCCTTGTAATGTTCCCGGAGACGAGCCCTGTCTTATAGGCAGGGGTGCGCGATCTCGGAGTGTCGCGGATGGTTTTATCCAGTTGGGAAACGTTCTGATGATAGTTTTCTCCACTGTATCATCCGCCAGTTTTCCGACGAATCCCACAACTGCTTCCGCAAACATGCTGACGTCATCAGAGCTGCGCCGAAACATGTCCCATTCTGCGTGTTCAAGCACGTTCTGCAACGCGGCCACTGATTGGTCCGTCCAGCGTGGGACCTCCCTCGTGACCGGCGCTTTCCGTTTTAATCTCTGTTTGTAAACAGGGATAAGGAAAATGGCGGCATGGTCCGATTTCCCAAACGCCGGCAGAGTGAGATCTATAACAGTCCTTAAATGTGGTGTAACAGTGGTCCAATGTCCTTGTGCCCCTAGTAGGGCAGGTGATGTGTTGTATGAGGTTCGGAAGAGTGCGCTTAAGGTTAACTCTATTAAAGTCACCCATTACAATGAGCGCCACTTCCTGATGTAGTGCCTGGTGTCATGTGGGAGCCTCGAGCAGTTCACATGAGGCAGTGTCTGAGTCTGCGTCAGGCGGAATGTTAACAGAACAGACTATGACCGCTTTGAATTCCTGTGGAAGATTTCATTAACATTTAATTAACAGCAGTTCCAGGTTGGGTGTGCAGGATCATGTGAGCAGAGAGGTGCTCGCACGGTCGCACCAGCTGTTGTTTACCATGAGACACACTCCACCACCTCTGGCCTTCCCCGACTCACTTGCACAGAGAAAAACTCTGCCGGTTGTACTGCGTGGTCTGGAACCGAGTTCATCCATGTCTCGGTGAAGCAGAGGAGGTTGCAGTCCCGAATATCTCTCTGGAACTTAACTCTGGCCCTGAGGTCATCAAGCTTGTTCTCGATGGACTGAACTTTGGCTAGCAGGACGCTTGGCATGGGAGCGCGGTGTGCACGAGTCCGCAGCCTGTTCCTGACAGGCAACACTGTTGCCTGTCCTTGTATATTTACTACATCTTCAAGATTGGTTATAGGCTCTATCACAACCTTAGGAGCCATTACAGGAACTTCACACTTTGAGGCTTTTTTGGCTGCCTCATCAGCTAAATTATTTCATTTTTTCACATAATCATTCCCTTTTTTATGTGCCTGCCATTTAATTATTGCTAGACGTCTCGGCAACATCACCTGCATTCATTAGATCCAATATTTGCTCTAAATGCTGTATTGGAGTACCATCAGCCTTTTTAAATCATCTCTGTTTCCACACTGCTCCAAACAAATGTGTAACTCCAAGAGCATAAGCTGAATCAGTAAAAACATTAACACACTGTCCTTTTGCCAGCTTACATGCATCTGTTAATGCTTTTAGTTCTGCTAACTGAGCAGAACATGGTTGGGGACAGTGTTCAGCTTTTTCTACTTCTAAACTGTTCCCTTTTTCCTTTCTAATTCTTGCACTGCCTGCATGGTTTCCCAAATGATCTCTAAAGCAAGGCCCATCTACAAAATAAGCCCTTTGCAGTTGGATTCAGAATTAAGTCTGCTTTTGTAATTGGTGTGGATTCTAAATCAGGTCTTAGCCTTGAAAAGGCTAGAAACTCAGCAACACAATTATGTGGTTTTGCTTCAAATTGAAATGGCAACAATTCTGCTGGATTTACTGTCGTACACCTTTTAAGAGTTACATCTGGATATGTGAGTAAGAACAAATACTGTAAGCTTCTTGCTTGTGTCAGAACAAATCTGCTATTTTCAATAAGCGCTATGATTTTATGATTAGAGTAAATGATTATTGGTTGCCTCATTGTTAACACTGAAGCTTTTTCATAACCATAATGTGCTGCTGCTAACCCCTGATAGCATGGTGGCCATCCCTGGGCCACTCCGTCTAATTTAGTGCAGTAATATGTTATGGCTTGCTTCTTCCTTCCACTATATGTGTCCTGCATATGTGCTGCTGATGCAAATTTATCACAACGGTTGGCAATGTACAAATGAAATGGCTTTTCATAATCTGGTGTTACTAATACTAGTGTGGTTTGCATTTCCTGTTTTAAAGTTACCGAGGCCACATATGAATCTGCTGTCCATTTTAATGATGTGTTTAAAGTTTTTGTTCCTGCCTCTGTTATTAGGGCTCTCAGAGGTGCAGTTTTTTATTGCATAATCTTCAATTCATTCTGCACATCATCTGTCCTACTGTGATTGGCTGTGGTGCTTTACTGATCTCTTCCAGCTGTGAGGGTGCTATTGCTTTAGTTCCATGTGCCACCAGCCTTCCCAGGTATTCTACCTGTGGTTGACAGTACAGTAATGTGACCTGTGAAATTTTATGTCCCCCCTTTGCCAATTTCTTGAGGACTTTGATGGACTTCTCATTTCTATTAATACACCTGCTTCTACAAGCCTTTTTATTGTTTTCTCTATTCCCTGCTCTGCTTCTGGCTTTAAGGCACATTGAGCTCTTCTAGGAAGCTGTATTATAGGTTTTAATCTGATTTGCACAGGTGAAGCTGATTTTACCATTCCCTCATCTATTTTGTGTTGCGACAACAGTTCTTCAGGAGCTTGTTCGATCATTTGTTGTTTCAGAGAGTCCTCCTCTATTGGCTGTGTGTTCATCTGTTTCCATAGCTCTTCTTCTTCTTTAGGCTCTGGAATGGTGACTTCCTGTGGGGTTGCTGTCATTTTTGTTTCACACAGTATTTTCAACATTGATTTGTCTTCATTAAGTAGTATTAAGGGGTTTTGTGTTTTTTTTTTTTTGTTGATCTCTGCTCTCTTAACCATAGATCCCAAGTCCTTTGACACATGCCTTATATTAATTAGTAGTGTCACATGGGGCCTTGCTCCATCTATGCTATACCACTTTTGGATAAATTCATCTTCTATCCGCAGTGCTGCTGCTTCTGCACTTATTATTACTCTACTGGTTGTTAAACTAATTCTGGCTCCTGCAGTTTCTCTAAGCCACCCTTTCTCTAACTTTTCATCCTGGCTCCTGTCATAAATCATTGTACAGTAATATTTCATTTCTTGCTTTTGTAATTTGTGCCAAAATAAACTTTCCCCATTCACTCTTTATTTTCTGAACTGGCCTCTTTATCTCTCCCAGCCAATATACATTTACTTCTTTTTCCTGTATTACTTCTTCCTCATCTCTGCATTTACTGCCATCTCATCTACATATACGCCATCCAGAGTACACCAGATTTGGATTCCCAATCGGCACAACTGCCTTTATCTAAAACTGTACAACACAAAACTGACTTTATCTAAAACTGTACAACACAAAACAATTTCAGATATAAACCTTGCCGTCCAGCCTCATGTAAAGTCACACTTGACCTCACAACTTGGCAACCGCCACAAAGATTTATCGCAGCACTCGGACCAACATTAATTTCACACGGTCCGAACCTGCTCCAATCTCATCCACAAACAGATAGTAGAGGTCAATGCAACCTCTCACTAATCTGTTCTAGAGACAATGGCGTGCATTCACCGCGGCCTTCACTCCCGTCCACGCTTCTCTGGGACTTTTTCCGCGCTCCACATGACCCGTGTATTTCACAGGCTTTACATCCAACTGCCCAGAACAGGTCTGGGTTGGCACTGACCTCAAGGTTCAGATTAATACTTACCTGTGGGCCCAACTGTCTGACTCACAATATATTTCCCTCAAAAACTGGTCTTATTTTATATTCACTTATCCCAAATTAACTTAACTACGATGCCAATTTGTATTAATCATGAACATTAGATCCAGTTCTTTTTGAAGGGAGGTATGCAGTTCTTCTAATCACTGACCATTTCTCCCTTTCCTCACTGAAATTTCACAGAATCTGACAAGGTAGCAGAATTTAAAATGCTTACTTTCGGTGTTCTGTGCCAAATCAACGATGATTCAGGAGGCCGCAGGTGAGGCTGGAAGTCTGCAAAGGCCTCTTCTGATCCTGCCAACAACGGCAAGAAATATGTCTTGGAGAATTTTAACGAAAACCTAAGTAAAAAAATCAAATGGAGTCAGAAAGATTTTTAATTCAAAGATTACATCCTCCTTGCTCGCTTGCTCATCGGGCTCTGTACAGTTCTTATTGGCCTCAAAATTCAACACCCATTTTTCTAATGCAACCCACTGATCGATTTTGGCCTTCAAAGACACCTTGTGCCATCTTCACCTTAAGGGGCCTGTGGGGGCTTTCCACCCCTTCCAGCCTCTGAGGGAGATGGTTCACTGAGTTCCAGCTCACTGTATGGGGCATTCATCGACAAGGTACTCTATGTTCCTTCAGAAGGAAAAAATGACATACAGCTCGTGTTTTTGCTTATTCATCCAGCACATGCCTCTTTAAGGTGCAGAGATCTGTCTAGAGCAAAATGAGATATGGGTCTAATATTAGCCTGACCCAGAAAGTCTATTTATTTATACAGGAACAGTAGTACATTAGCCCATGTCTTTCAAGAGCTTTTCTCCTCACTGCAGAACTGAAAATTTGTATGTATCTATTGACCAAACTAACTAGGGGAAAATATACACTTAATAAGATTAGTAGAAATGCATAGTATTATTCTTGGTTCCCAATTGATTGGTCTAGCATTAATAATGCACTACACAGGTAACAGCAGAAGAGTGCATGTTACAGTGTTTTTTTTCCTTTAACTTTGCCTTGAATAGACATGGCTAGAATTTTTATGTAGATCCTGATTAAAACTAATCAGAATCTACATGAATTCATGTGATGCTTTTCCTGAGTTACTGGGCGGGGGTGGCTGGTGTTGGCTGCGGTTCCTAGGGGTGGGTTGCTGGCTGATCTTGGGCCGACGGCCATGCACCGGATGCACAGATTACCAGTCCGCCCCTGCATATGAGCGACTCGCTAGGGGGGGCCTGGTGACTCGCTTGGGGGGGCAATGCCTTCGAATGCCCCCCTTGACGCCGGCACTGATTTTTGTCACTGATAGCATAGTTCTATCAGCACTTATTTGCAGTTTCCATACCCAGTTAGCTTTCAGTCAATCAGAAAAGAAGGTTGCTTTAAAATTCATTGGTTAGTATCTTCAAAGTGCCAATGCCCTGTTGTAGAGCAGCAATCTGTGGCTGAATGCCATGATTTATGGCCTCCTACAAAATAGCAGGTCACTTAGCCAGACCTCCTAGTGTGAACATAGATTCATTTATGAAAATCTAAACTTCTTTAAACTACTTTTGTGACTTTAGACCATTTTTTTTATTCACTTGTAATAGATGCTGAAGAAACTACTCACTTCTGCTGTACGTTTGTTTTGACTCAAAATATATTTTTTCTTTTACCAAGTATAGGTAAACATGTCACACGCGCCAGGTCGTGTGACGTCACGAGGCATCGGAAGTAACTCACGCAAAGGGTATATGTGCGATTTCGGCAGCTGATATACTATTTGCTGATAAGTGGTTTGTTTGAGTAAATTTAAAAATCAGTTGTAATTACAAATGATAGTCTCGGCTCCAGTTTGAGAGTGTGTGAGAGTGCTTTTTGGCAGCCAGTAGTGGAAAAGAACCCTTTTAAAATTTGGATTTCTAAAGGAACCGCCAGTCTGCTTACAGCAAACAGTCTGCTCCCTCATACTTCTTACTGGTTTGAACACTGACCCCAACACTCATTGCCTTACCTCATGAACCAAGCATTGCCCATTTACAGTGTTGTTTTACAGTGATTCTAAACAATTGTCTTGGAAGTAAATCAACAGGATAGCAAAAACTAACAACTGACTGAGGTTTCATAAAATTGAAGACAGGCATTTAGCTGAAGTTTTCAGACAGACATTAATAACGCATTACAGACTACTGGTTGTTTACATTTATTCTCTTTGGCAGGTCAGAGGTTTCCTGTTTCATGTGAAAGCAGAAGGAGAGAAGCCAAATAGTCATAAAGTAAAGAAATAAACAGCAGCTGAGGTCTTTTCTACTGGGTATTGTTGGTTTTGTTTAACCTGTACTGATGTTAATCATGTGTGGCAAAAAGAATATAAAGAGAAGTGAAATATAATTAAGTTTGTAGTTTGACACAAATGTTCTTTCATTTTTACTGTTTGACTTGGTTTCAGTCTCTTGTGGGTAACAAGTGCTGGACAATTATACAATGTATACTGGTTTTGGTGTTGTATAGTAATATTCATTTTTACTTAGCATCTGTTTTGTTCTTCAGATTTTTTTTTTCAGATATAGATTCATTTTCATATTTTTAGCGAAGCTGGCATGAAGGAAGTTTGCTTTTTTCTTGTTTTTTCTGTTTTGGGTAATGGGGTAATCTTTGCTATAGTTATGTAAAGTTTGTGCAGAAAACAAAATCACCCTTTTTCACACATTGCATTGCAGCCTGAAATGAAGACACACAAAAAATTGTCTATTGATCCTACTTCTGACTTCAGAAATTGTAATTACTATTTATTGTAATTATTATTTAAGTTTATAAAGCAGCAACATTAAGACAAATAATAGCCCATCAGAAAAGTTTTTTTTTTTATGGTTGATGTTTCCTAAAAACAGGAACAAAGCAGTCTTGGACAACTTATTGAAGAAGAGAACATGTGCATAAGGTGTTACATTTAGGCTTTTAGCACCATCTACTTTTGTTTTGCCCTGCGCCATGTTTGGTAGTGCTTTTCCCCCTCTCTACACTACTGTGCCATTTGGGTGTCATAGAAAAATATTACCACTAGTCATTATGACTTTGTTTGGAAGTGTGTGTACTCAAAACTCACAATTACAACATTTCCAGTAGCACAAAGGCTGCATTCACCCCTAGATTCTTATTTGCAACACTTTTTTTAGTTTTAGTCTGATTATAGATGGAGACAAGGCATAGCTTTGCATTCTACCTAGCATCAATTGGTTTAACTGATATGTACGAATTTTGTATAAACCATAAAATAACTTAGAGTTGTCAATATACCCATGCACTTTTGAAGAGGAAGCAGCTTGAATTTTTTGCTGCAGTTAAATACTATTAAACGAATAATTAAAAGGTTAATATTAAATCTTTCTAGAACATAACGTTGGAAGTTGAAGTTTATTATTATCATATGTACTAAGAACAGTGTACTGAGCACAAGGAAATGCTTACTCGAATACCCTCTTCGCAGGCAGAACATAAAGACATAAGACATAAAAGACATAGCAGTGCAGCACCAATAAATAATCACAGGCTAAAGTAAACACCATTTTAGTTGCAAGCTGCATAAATGTAAAGTGTCAGTGCAGTATAAAGTGTTGTGTGCTACAGTATTTCACATAGTATGAGGTACAGATTTATTGCACAGAGAGAGAAAACCACAGTTACTATGTGTTGAATAGTCTGATAGCGTTTCTGAATCTTGCTGTGCGTGTGTGAATTGTCCTGAGTCTTCTGCCGGATGGCAGGAAAGTAAAAAATGGTAAGGCAGGGTGGCTGGGGTCCTTCATGATATGCTTAGTTTTTCTGAGACAGCGCATGTTGTAAATGTCAGTTATTGCAGGGAGTGGTGTCCCTATGATCCTCTGGGCCGTTTTCACCACCCTCTGCAGAGCCTTCTTGTCCTGAGCAGTGCAGCTGCTGTACCAAGACACAACACTCCCCGTGATGATGGACTCCACAGCACGCCTGTAGAAGCTAGTGAGGACAAAGGTGGACACCCTAGCCTTCTTTAGGCGTCTGTCACGATTCGGGTCTGTGGCCGCTGGGGGTCGCAATGGACTGTGAACTGTCCTCCACACACAGCCGGGGATAGTTAACCTGAGGGCTGATTAGCCCCGGGTGGTATTTAAAGGTGTTTTGTCCCCAGATGTGGTTTGGAGCATTAACTGTCCTTGCCTCACCTTATCCTAGTCTTTGTCCTCCTCTTGTTCTATTCATTGTCTCTTTGTTTTCTCTTGGTTGGCCCCCATGCCTGTTTTCTTTCCGCTCTGTTCTGTTTGCTGTAGTTAATAAAGCTTCGCCTCATTCATGGAAGTCTGCACCTGTGCCTCCTTCTCTCCTTCTCGGTCCGGACAGGACTGTTTCGTGACAGAATACTCCACCCAGCAAGGTACAGCAGACCTCTCCTCCAGCCCACCATTCAGCTTCTCCGGCGTCTACCTCTCGCACCGGACCTGGCGAGTCCAAGATGGCGGCCCCCATAGCGGCTGGATGATGCCGTTCAGCTCCTCCAGCAAATCCATCGTCTCCAGCCCATCATCCAGCTCCTTTACCGTCTCCAGCACACGAGTCAGCCTTTCCAGTGTCTCTTGCACACCATTTAGCTCATCCGGTGAGTCAGCACCTTGGTTATTCTTCATACGACAGGGAGCTCGCTCACGGAAGGTATATACTGCTGAGCTCCACGCCCTGACGGACCACGGCTTCTGGAGTAACGTGGTTCTCCGGACTGAGTACCATGCTGGGTTGGCTCCTCACCTGAAAGACAAGCTGGCCCACCTCAGGCTGCCTGTGACACTAGAGGGTATGATTCAGCTAAGCCTCCGCGTGGAGCTTTGCCTCAGCCCATCTCAGCCTAGTAGTCCACCTCAGCCCAGCTCCACTCAGCCCAGCTCCACTCAGCTCAACCCAGCTCCACTCAGCTCAGCCCAGCTCCACTAAGTTCAGCCCAGCGCCACTCAGCTCAGCCCAGCCCAGCCCAGCCCAGCCCAGCTCAGCTCAGCTCAGTGCCACGCAGTTCAACCCCACGCAGTTCAGCTCCACTCAGCTCAGCAGCCAACTAAGCTCAGCTCCACTCAGGCCAGCTCCATGCAGTTCAGCTTCACTCAGCCCAGTTCCACTCAGCTCAGCTCCACTTAGCTCAGCCGCCTTCTCAGCCGCTCCAGTCAGCTCAGCCGCCTTCTCAGCCGCTTGTCAGCTCAGCTGCCTTCTCTGCGGCCCCAACTAGCTCAGCAGCTTTCTCAGCCACTCCAGTCAGCTCAGCAGCATTCTCAGCCACTCAGGTCAGTCCAGCCCAGGTCAGTCCAACCTCATTCAGCCCAGCTTCACTCAGCCCAGCCTCACTCAGTCCACTACAGCTTAGCCCGACTCAGCTCAGTCCGCCTCAGGACAGTCCAGCCGTCTCCTCCGCGGATCTGGTCAACCAAGCCACCAAACCACAGACCCAGGCCGCTGCACCCCAGGGTCAACAAGCTTCAGCTCCTGGAACCCCAGCCCCAGCCTCACCAGCCATGGCTCCCGCCCCGGCCCAACCCCACCAGTCGTGGCTCCCACCCCGGCCTCAGGGTCATCAGCTGTGACTCCCATCCCGTCTCCAGCTTCAGCAGCCTTGGCTCCTGCCTCAGCGCCTGTTCCAGCAGCCGTGGCTTCTGCCTCGGCCTCTTTTTCAGCAGGGAGGTCACCTCCATCACCGCCTCATCCGCCACCGCCTTGGAGGGTGGACTTTGATGTTTCCTCACAACCCCCCCCCCGCTGTTGTGGGGGCTGGGAGGTCCGTTTAGGCGCCCCAGAGTGGCGCCATTAGGGGGGTATCCTGTCACGATTGGACTGTCCTCCACCCACAGCCAGGGATAGTTAATCTGAGGGCTGATTAGCCCCCAGTGTGGTATTTAAGGTGTTTTGTCCCCAGATGTGGTGTGGAGCATTAACTGTCCTTACCTCACCTTATCCCGGTCTTTGTCCTCCTCTTGTTCTATTCATTGTCTCTTTGTTTTCTCTTGGTTGGCCCCGTGCCTGTTTTCTTTCCGTTCTGTTCTGTTTGCTGTAGTTAATAAAGCTTTGTCTCATTCATGGAAGTCTGCACCTGTGCCTCCTTCTCTCCTTCTCGGTCCGGACAGGACCGTTTTGTGGCAGCGTCTGAGGAAGTAAAGTCATTGGTGGGCTTTTTTAGTGACGGCTGCTGCATGTTCTGAGGACTTGAGGCTGGCACTGAGGGTGACCCCAAGGAGCCTGAAGCTGCTGACCCTCTCCACAGCACCTCCTCTGATGTAGATGGGGGGATGAGCCACATCTTGCCTCCTAAAATCCAATACCATCTCCTTAGTTTTGCTGACGTTGAGAGAGAGATTGTTCTCCTGACACCACTCTGCCAAGAGTCTCACCTCCTCTCTGTACACAGTAATGTGTAAATAGGGAGTACAGCATTGGGCTCAGAACGCTTCCCTGTGGCGTGCCAGTGTTGATCATTGTGGTGGAGGTGTTTTTGCTGATCTTCATGTGCTGCGGTCTGTTGGTGAGAAAGTCCAGAACCCAGCAGTTTCTTGATCAGCTTGGAGGGGATAACCGTGTTAAATGTGGAGCTGAAATCCGCAAACAACAGTCTGGCATAGAAGTTCTTATTGTCCTGGTGGGCCAGGGTGGTGTGAATGATGTGTGAGATGGCGTCTTCAGTGGATCTATTGTGATGGTATGCAAATTGCAGGGAGTTGAGAGTAGTCGGTATGGAGCTCATAATGTGTCCCATTACTAGCCTCTCAAAGCACTTGATTGCGATGGAGGTTAGTGTAACAGGCTGAAAGTCATTAAGGCAGCTAGCTTTGTTCTTCTTGGGAACTGGAACAACGGTGGTGTTTTTGAAGCAGACGGGGACAGTTGAGCTCTGCAGGGAGGTGTCTGTAAAGATGGCAGGCAGCTGCTCAGACAGACCTTCAATACACGACCCGAAATTCTGTCTGGACTGGCAGCTTTGCGGGTGTTGACTATGTTAAAACTCTTTTCCACGTCCACAACAGACACGGTGAGAGTGATTTCGCGCTCCTGGTGGCTTCCCGGAGATCGTACCTGCATTTCTTGTACAGGTCTGTGTCTCCGGACTGGAAAGCACGTGTGCGCTCGCGGAGCTTACAGCAGGATGTCAGCGTAGACCCAGGGTTTCTGGTTGGGGAATGTCCAGACAGTTTTAGCGGGAGTGCATTCCTCCACGCAGGTAAATCAGTGGTAAATGCGTATTCTGTAACATATATTTATTGGTACAACACTATTTTAAACATTTTAAAACATTTTGACAGGAGCAGTATTTTACTTCCACTGCATTTATTGTGAGGGCGACAAACGCATATATTGTGAGGGCGACAAACGCAGACCCGGGGATGCACACAGCACAGGTGCACAGCAAAGCTTTATAGACACCGTAACAATGCAAAACAAGCAAACAAAATGACCACCACTTCGGGCTGAAATCATACAAATGGGTTCTCTCCAGTCTTTCTCATCCCTGTGTCACAGACGTTTACATCACATACTGCAAATGCCACTCTAAATACCACACTGTTAATTATATACTATACATTCCCTATCCTGCTGCAGCTCTTATTCGCACAATTGTTATTTATTGTTATCTACCTCTGTACTGCTTTTCTGCACACTTAATGACTAGAATACAGTGACTGTTATATTATTATATTCACTGAAATATCACCTGCACTAAATATTGTATTGTTGCTCTTGTGTTTTTATTGGATAGTTTTTCGGCAGTTGTGAGTAACAAGCAACATTATGTTGACTCAGGAGCACATCTTCATGTTTTGCATGGTCACAATGGACTTTTGTCCGGCTATTTTCTTATAGCCAGGTTGGGGAAAATCAGTTTAGTATTTAGTAAAATCAGTCTATGTATTTTATCCTGTCTGCACTTATGTAGTCTTAACTTAGTGGTGTTTGATTTGTTCCATGGTCCTGGTGGGACATTGTTTCATTTCGCTGTGTACTATGTATATGGCTGAAATGACAGTAAACCTATTTTTCTCCAGTTGTGTGTGTGTGTGTGTGTGTGTGTGTGTGTGTGTGTGTGTGTGTGTGTGTGTGTGACTGAGTGACTGAGTGACTGAGTGAGAAAACACGGATTCCAGGTGGGAATCTCTACTCTATTCAGAGAGTGTTTTTAGAGCAAAGTGTGTGGCCTACCGACTCTCTCATGCCACTCTGCTATTGGGTTTATCCTCCGCGCTACACTGGGCAAACTGTTGGCCATTCATCCTGACAGCATAGATAAGTTCCCTCTGTATTTGTGCATGTGTGTGAGAGAGGTGCAGCGATTTTGAAGGTTTCCTCTGTGGGGAAAAAAACCCTCTAGACTAGTATTTTGTTTGGAATATTTGGCTAATACAAATAGAACCTCACAGACATTCTGAGGCTGCATAATTGTCCTATTACACATTGCAAAGGCAGAGGGAAATGGCTATAGAAGGCAAATTTAAATACATTTCTGCTTATAGAAATAATACATTTACACATAATTGTAACTTGGTTATTTGGCCTGATTTGTGTCACCTGAAGTCTCACTAATAGCAGAGAGAGAACCCTTCCCCGCCAAAGCACTTCACTAAACAATAGTACCAGAGGTCACTCCAAAATACGCTTGGCAGGAACATTGTTTATTTAACCTGAGTGCACTGCTTGCAGTGCAAAACTTTAAATCTGTTTTGCCTCCTGGGTTCTGGTTTCTTAGTGCTGTAAAGTATAGTAAGGTGAAGTGGTCCTTATAGTCACAATTGAACACACTACACTACACCACAGCACACAGTGTGAACAATGTAAAATTCTTTCTCTGTATTTAATCCATTCACCTGAGTGAAGCAGTGGGGAGCCAGCAATGCAGCACTCTGGGAATACAGTGAATGCTTCATCAAAATAACATCTGCTTGTATTCTCTTTCAGGGGTTGTTCAGAGCTGTACCGCATTCCTATGGTGGAGTACAAGCTGGACAGTGAGGGCACACCCTGTGAGTATAAGACTCCATTTAGAAGGAATACCACCTGGCACCGGGTGCCCAATACTGCAGCAGGCCAGCCACTTTCCCGGGGGTCACCTATACAGTGTCCTGAGCGAAATCAGTGCCAGGCCGTTCTCCAGCAAAGCCAAGCCTCCATTCCACGCAGCACATCATTTGACAGGAAACTGCCAGATAGCAGGTATTTCCACAGTCTTTTCTCCAGGTATTCCTACGTTTGTTCCTAAAAAGAGTGTTGCGTGTTCCAACACGTGAATGGATATTTCTGAAAGTGTTTTTTTCTGCCTCTGTTTTCCGAGTAGTAGTAGTAGTACTTTATCCATCTCAATTAGGGCAATTATTTTGCAGTGGTAGCACACACATACACTCACATTTCCACAAACATTACAATACACAGGTTTAACAGAATAAATAGACAAATAAAATAAACAAAATAAATATAATCCCTGTCCTCATCATTTTTGAAATATCTTTTCATTGATTAAAGAATTCCAAAATAATATTAGAAATGAAAATAAAATTGTGGAGATGGTTGAAGAGAAAGTTTACTAGCGTGTAATATAAGCAACAACACAATAGTTATGTGGTAAAATATTAAGAAAATGAAGAATTACAAAACAGGGAATCCGTATATGTATATTGACAGTACAGTGGTAAAGTAAAACCAAACTAGGTGCACATGTAATCAAACTTGTTTGCTGCACAAAAACACAGAAAAAGGAAGCTGTAAATGTGAATCGAGCCTTAGTCCGTCCATTGTCTAGTTTGCTTCAGTTTCTGTCCTCTCTTTCTTTTATTTGTTCACAAGATTCGTTGAGTAATTTAAACCCATAGCATTAAAGTATTACATGATAACGCTGGTGTCAAGATTGGACAAATGTAGATGAACCTTTCATAAAAGTATTGTTATTTTGTTCTATGCAACACAAATATAGAACTTTGGGCCGCACAGAGGAAAATCACTTCCCTGCTGCAGTACTTTAAACAGAATTGCTGTTTACTTTAACCCAATGATTTTTTTTTGACCCAGTGCTCTTTAGCACTCATTTACATTCGCTCTTGTACACTGAGAAATGTGGCCTCGAAAACACCATACTATTCATGAATAAGTAATCACGAAAGAGAGCAGAGGTTTGTTCTGCACTTGGTCTTAAGCACACTTCAACAACTGTGGTTTTGGGGGTATTATTTGTTTTGGCAAGATGACAGTAGCTAGTTGGCTAGTTTTTTGGCAGTTGTGAGTAACAAGCAATATTATGTTGACTCAGGAACACATCTTCATGTTTTGCACCAATGTGGCCCAACCTTTACAAGGCATTTGATTTGTTTAAAAAATTCACAGTCATGGTGGGTTGACCTTGTAGGGATTAAGCTTAAACTTTAATTCTATGCTTAAACAATCAATGTAATCATGGCTTTGGTTTTACCGTAAATGTACATTGTTCATATATCTATTTAATCTTATTTCTCTGGGACTTTAAGCTCAAATGTGAACTTTGATAAGTAATTAAAATATATACTTTATTGTACATTGTTATTATACTGTATTAAATCATTTATTATTTTTTTTCTAACTTTAATTTAAACAATGTTTGTAATCATGGTTTTGGTTTTACAGGAAACATAGGTTATTCATATTTCTATTTAATCTTATTTCTCTGTGACTTTATATATCTATCATATATGTATACTACCAGACAAATGTTTTAGAAAACCCAATTTTTTTTTTATTCAAGCAGTTCAATGTTTCATTGAAACAAAAGCACAGAACAAATAAACAATGTAACTTAAAAATGAAATAATGGAATCCATGTATAAACCAAAATGTATTCTAAATTCATCAAAGTAGCCACCCTTTTCAGATATAACAGCTGAACACACTCGTAGCATTCTCTCTGCAATGGAAATCAAATATTCTGCAGAAAGTTCTTCCCAACTCTGTTGCTGTCCAGTTCATCCCAAAACAGCTTGATAGGGTTTAAGTCTAGAGACTGCTCCATCTTTTCAAGCTTACCATCTTGTTATTTTTTCTTAAGGTAGTTGTAGCATAGCTTGGACTTATGTTTTGGTTCATTATCTTGCTGTAGGATGAACCCCTGACTAACTAGGCACATACCAGAGTGTACTGAATGGGCATGCAGAATGCTGTGGTAGCTGTTTTTGTTCAGGGTGCCTATTTCTCTGTACAAGTCACCGACTCTGAATCCAGCAAAACAGCCCCAGACCGTCTCACTTCCTTCTCCATGACAGCTGATGTCACACACCTTGCTTACTACGAACATTATTAAGCTGTGCTTGAAGCTGGGGTCCTGTGAGCCGCCTATCACACAAGCAGTTGACCCTCAGAAACTTGTCTTGTTGTGGCTTCGGGTCTGCCAGACATCTTCCTGTCAGAGTTTCCCCCAGTTTCTGAGTGCCTTTTGATGGTGAAGTAGACTGTACTCCCTGACACCCTGACTTTCTTCGCAATTTCTCTGTAGGACAGACCTACGCTTTTAATTACTATGACGGTCTGTGTCTCTTCCATTGTTAATTACCTTTTTCTTTTTTTATAGCAACACACTACTTTCTACAGTACAATACTATTCAAATAATGCTTATTAGGGGGACAGAGGAGGTTGTGAGTAATGAACAGTTGGGACACCTGTTGGGATTAGTAGGAACAACTTTCGAGATTTGATCAATCTCAAATGCTGCAGAACAGCTTTCAATTGTTAACCATTTCTTGTTCCCTGAAAAAAGGCCTGTTTGTGAATAATAATTATTTACATTATTTCCCACAATTTGGTAACCTAACCTTTTTTTTTTTAACCTCTGGCGGTTCACCACTTACCTTTGTACCATTTCAAGCTATTCGTTGAATTTCCATAAAAAGCTGGAAAAATTGGGCTGTTCTAAAACTTTTGACCGTGTGTGTGTGTGTGTGTGTGTGTGTGCATGTGTGTGTGTTAAAGAAGATGTCCACATATCTTAAACCTTTGAGAATATCTAATAACTGTTTGAGAGAGTGGAGCAGTAGCAGTAAATTTTAATTCCTAATAAAAACTTTTTATTAATTCTCTTAAACTACCACTCTTAACACTCATCGAGAGGAGATGACGATGGAGAAACAGGAATACACTGAGTCATTAATGCAAAGCACCAAAAGCTGCTTTAGTGCCAGTAGCACCAGTGGTGCCCAGTCATGGTCATTTTTGTGCAACAGACAAAAAGACTGGAATCATGAAGATGCTGTTCAATCAGGAAATAAGGCACATTCATATGAAGTTGCCCAATGCATCTCTGCATCTTGCGTCTTGTATCCTGCATCTTGACATTTAATCACAAGGGGGCACTGCAATAAACAAAAACATAATTTTCCTTTTAACTTTTGATGTGTTTGCCCTGAAAATGTCTTTCTTGTGTGTGGACATATCTTGAGACAACAGCCTTCGTCCATCACAGGCAATCAAAACTGATGGCAAAGACGTCTGACATCTATGGATGGCATGTCTCAGTTTCACCCAATCTTTGGTCAAGTGAAAAAAATATATCCGCAGTTATAATCAGACATTTAATATAATCAGATCAAGTTGCCATGGCAGCACTGTTGGCTTCAATGTTGAGTCAACAACCTTTCCCTGAACGTGGAGAAAACAAAAGAGATGGTTGTTGACTTCAGGAGTGCACAATGTGATCACTCCCCGCTGAGCATCGGCAGCTCCTCGGGGGGGGGACTGTCCAGAGCACCAAGTTCCTTGGTGTTCACATCACGGAGAACCTCACGTGGACCCTAAACTAAGGGTCCACATGACTGAGGAGAGCTCACCTTCCACCCCCAATCCTCACCATGTTCTACAGAGGGTCCATAGAGAGAATTCTCTGTAACTGCTTCACAGCCTGGTACGGGAATTGCAGTGTTTCGGACTGCAAGACCCTACAGAGGATTGTGAGAACAGCTGAAAAGATCATTGGAGTCTCTCTCCCCACTGTCACAGACATTTACACCACACACTGCATCCGCAAAGCCACCACCATTGTGGATGACCCCACTCATCCCTCTCTTTACCCTCCTCCCATCTTTAAAAAGGTTCCATAGCACACAGGCCTCCACTACCAGAATGGGGAACAGTTTCTTCCCTTCAGGCCATCAGACTCCTCAACTGGAACTGAAGCATAAAACACACACACACACACACACACACACACACACACACCACCAACACCCCTTCCCCACCCTACCCCCTTGAACAGACTTTAATTACCTGTTAAAATATTATTTTTCATACTGTACATTCTGTTTAAAACACGACATTCTCTGTCATGTTGCTGCTACAAACTGCACAATTATATTTATTGCTGTTCTGCATTTTTTTTTTGTTTGCACATGTAAACTCTGTTCTGTATCTTTGCTCATCTCTGCTGCTAGAAAACAGTACCAGTCCAACGTCTGTATTTATCCTTAATGTAGCCATTGTCAATTACACTGGACATTGTCTTGTCTTGTCTCATTTAGTTAAGGGCCTGCCCTATTAAAATGAATGGGACCAAAGCTCCCATTCATTTTAATGGGCAGGCCCTTATTGTTATTGTATTGTTGCTCTTGTATTCTGTCCTGTTTGCACTTGTGTTCTGTTCTATGCTGCTCTGTTCTGCTCTTGTGTTGCACCATGGTCTTGGAGGAACGTTGTTTCATTTTTACTATTTACTGTGTGTATATGGTAGAAATGACAATTAAAACCGACTTGACTTGTCTTGGCTGCATTGAAAGACCATGGGTAAAGCAACCTTTAAAACAAACTTTAGGTACAATATTTTATTCATTATATAAATGGCAGCAGTCTGACTTTCAGCCAACATTAATATATGCTAAAATTGTATTTAAAATGTTAGTAATAAATAAGCTAAAATGCATATGAAAATGCACTTGGGCAGCTGGTGGCCTGAAGAGTTCTGTGATCGGAAGTTTGTGGAATCAAATCCTTGTACTGCCAGTGACACAATTTCGTGCTGTTCACACTGGGTACTGTGCTGTGGTGTGCTCACACATGACAAATGGACACTGTCCAAGGTGGTGAGAAACCTGGGTGTCACGAATGTCATGACCAGGTATCTTTCTCTGACTACATTGCATCTGTCTCTCGGACATGTTGCTTCATCTTAAATAACATCAGGAAAATCAGATTATACCTGACTCAGTATACCACCCAACTCCTAGTACAAGCCATGGTTATCTTGCCTCAATTACTGCAAGGCCTTCTAGTGGGTCTTCCAGCTTGCATGCAGCTCGGTTGGTCTTCAACTAACCCAAAAGGTTGCATGTCAGCCCACTGCTGCTTGACCTACACTGGCTACCCATGGCTGCTCAAATTAAATTCAAGTCACTAACTCTCAGTGTTGTGCCAGTTCACACTGAAAAAGAACTAGTTCAAAGTTCAGTTCATTCAAATAAAAATTACCTAGTTCATGTTCTTATTTATTTTTTTATTTTGTTTAAACCAAGTTCACCGCTCAAAAAATGAACTAGTTCACGGTCATTCATTAGTTTTTTTTTTTGGGGGGGGGGGGGGGTTTATATCACATTCGTTCGTTAGTTTTTTGGGGTTTCTATCTGAACCTCATTCATTCTTCTCTTTCTGTCATTCCACTGAACAATCAGACATAAGTTACATTAAAAACCAGTTTTGAGGTTGAGTGGAATGAGATGCCTAAGCTGACAAGAGTGGCAGAATCCCTCTCTAGCTTCAAAAACCTCCTGAGGACTTGTCTGTTCAGAGAGCATCTCCTTTTCTAATGCATCTCCTTTTCTAATCATCTTGTAGTATTCTTACATAGATTTTTAGCACTTCATACTGTCCTCTGGTTCTCACACTGTACTGAAACCTGTTTCCTCATCTTGTAAGTGGCTTTGGATAAAAGCATATGCCTGTCACGGTGAAGACAAGATGTGGCGTGGTGGAAGAGCCCAGTCGCGGATTGCACGAAGGAGCCGGTTAACCACGCGGTTAGTCTGAGAACGCTCCCTGAGGAGTAGAGATTCCCACCAAAGGAACCTGCGTTCTCACACACACAGAGAGAGAGAGAGAGAGAGAGAGGATGGTTGGACTCTGGAGAGTCGTGAGTACTCACGGAACCGGAGAACCAAGGGCGACACGTTGAAAGGTTGGAGAACCAATGTCTGTGCGAAGAGGAACTCCGACTTCCTGCTTATATACGTGAGTCATTTCCGATGCCTATTGATGTCATGTGCTCTGGTGTGTGTGACAGTACCCTCCCCTCCAGGACCGTCACCAGACGGACCAGGCTGGGAGGATACCTGAAGATGGTAGTCCTGGATGAGGGTGGGATCCAGGATGAAGCGAACGGGAACCCAGGACCATTCCTCTGGACCGTAGCCCTCCCAGTCCACGAGGTACTGGGTGCCACGGCCACGGCGTCACGAGTCCAGGATCCGCCGGACGGTGTAGGCAGGACCACCGTCGATGATCTGGGGCAGAGGGGGAGCCGGAGCCTGGGGAGACAGAGGGGAGAAAAAGACAGGTTTGAGATTAGATATGTGGAAAACAGGGTGGATCCTGAGAGAAGCAGGCAGCTGGAGCCGGTAGGTGACAGGGTTCAGCTGGTGGGTGATCTTGTAGGGTCCGATGAACCTTGGGGAGAGCTTCTTGGACTCGGTGCGGAGGTGAATGTTGCAGGTGGAGAGATAGACCCTGTCACCCACGTGGAACAACCGTCCCGGAGGGTGCTGGCGGCGATGTTGGTCGAAATAGCGGGCGTTGGCTCGGAGGATGGAATGTCTGGCCCTGTCCCAGACCCGCCGGCACCGGCAGACCAACTGTTGGGCGGAGGGCACCTCCACGTCCGGCTCGGGGTGGTCGAACACGGACGGGAAATACCCGTTGCATACCTTGAAAGGGCTCAGTCCGGTGGCAGAGGACTGGTGGAGGTTGTTAGACAGCTCCACCCAAACGAGGTAGCGCGCCCAGGAGCGCTGTCAATCCGCCACGAAGCAGCGAAGAAAGCGCTCCAGCTGTTGGTTGGCCCGCTCCGTCCAGCGGCACATGAGTCCAGGGTCGGTGTGGAACCGGCAGGGGGCGCAGGACACCTGTTGGGCGTCTTGGCCCGAGCACATTCTGTGCATGCCTGCACATACTCTTTGGTGTCCTTATTCATGGAGGGCCACCAGAAGGTGCGTCTGAGGAGGGCGATGGTCCGTGCGACTCCTGGGTGGCCGGCCATGGCCGATGAGTGGCCCCATAACAGGACGTCTTGTTGGACGGCGAGGGGAACGTACAGCGTTCCGGGAGGTGTTTTGGCAGGAGGTGGATCCAAGGTGTGGGCCTGGCGGACTCTGTCTTCCAACCCCCACCGGAGAGGTGCCATGATGATGTTGTGAGGCAGGAAAGGCGCGGGCTCCGCCCGGGGGCTCTCAGCCTGGTGCTGGCGTGAGAGGGCATCAGCCTTGGTGTTCTTGGACCCCGGGCGGTAAGAGAGCTGGAAATTAAACTGTTCGAAGAACGTTGACCACCGCGCCTGCCGCGGATTTAACTGTTTGGCCTGCCGAGATGAGGTTCTGATGATCAGTCCAGACCATGAAAGGGTCACCGCCGCCCTGGAGCCAGTGACGCCATTCCCACTTGATGGCTAACAACTCACGGCCCCCTACCCCGTATCGTTGCTGAGTGGGAGAGAATTTCCTAGAGAAGAAACAGCATGGATGGAGTTTTTGGTCTGGACCTTGCTGCGAGAGGACGGCTTCTACGCCCACATCGGAGGCGTCCACCTCGACAACGAACGGCAGTGACGGGTCCGGGTGGAGAAGCACTGGTGCCGTGGTGAACAAGTGGCAGAGAGTCTTGAAGGCGTGAATGGCTGAGGGGTTGAGTCGAAACAGTCCAGACTGCGGTTTAGTGAGGGCCGTCAGAGGTGCTGCAGTCGAACTGAAGCCCCAGATAAATTGCCAATAGAAATTGGCGAACCCCAGAAAACGTTGCAGCTGTTAGGGGCCAAGAAAGCACAGCCTCCAGCTTCTGAGGATCCATGGCCACACCCTGACTGGAGATGACAAAACCTAAGAATGTGGTGGTGTGCTGGTGAAAGGCACATTTTTCCAACTTACAGAACAACTGATGGGCCAGCAACCTCTTCAGGACCGCCCTGACATGCTGGATGTGTTCTGTCTCGTTGGATGAGTAGATGAGAATGTCATCGAGATAGGCGTAGCACCATTTGCCGAGGAAATCCCGGAGGACGTCATTGATCAGGTTTTGGATGGCAGCCGGACTGTTACATAATGCAAACGGCATAACCAGTGTCTCATAGTGGCCAGTGGGGGTTATGAATGCCGTCTTTCATTCCGGACCAAGTTGTAGGCGCTGCGGAGGTCCAGTTTGGTGAATATGCGGGCACCAGAGGTGAGTGGAAGAGGATGTCTGTTCTTTATGGTGATGTTGTTGAGCCCCCCATAGTCGACACACGGACGGAGCTCCCCGTCTTTTTTCTTGACAAAGAAGAACCCCGCGGCGGCAGGGGAGCTGGAGGGCCAGATGGTACCCTGGCGAAGGCCCTCCGTGATGTACTTGTCCATGGCTTCTTGCTCCCCCGCGGACAGAGAATAAAGACGGCCGCGGGGCGGTACCGCGCCCGGCTGGAGGTCGATAGCGAGGTCGTAAGGGCGGTGAGGTGGCAGGCGTGTGGCCTTCTTCTTACTAAACACTCCAGCCAGGTCGCGATACGGGATGGGAACAGACTCCAGGTGGATGTCGAGGGCCTCGGACTCCCCAGAGCACGTCTCGGCCTTCGCCTGGAGGCAAAGCTCCTGACAGGTCTGTCCCCACTGAAGGATCTTGTGTCGGTTCCAGGAGATGAGGGGGTCGAGGATGATGGGAGGTGAGGTGATGGAGGTGAGGAGGAGTTGGATGCTTTCGCGGTGTCCCTCATGGGTCATGGTGATGGGCAGTGTACGTCGGGTGATGGGGCTGGAAACCAGGGGACGACCGTCAATGGCGGTGATGTTAATAGGCCAAGATAACACCTCAGATTCTATCCCCACCTGAGCAGCGAATGCCTGATCAATAAAATTCCCAGCCGCCCCCGAATCCACGAAGGCGGTGGCCATGATCTGTTTGTGGCCCAGGTGGAGACGCACCTGGATGTTGAAGCGGGAAATGGCAGGAAGGAATGAGGCAGCAACCATCGGACCAGGCAAAGACCTCCCCCTCCTTATCTGGTCTGGCCGTTTTCCGGACGGAGAGGGCAGATGGCTCGATGGTGATCTGGGGAGGCGCAATAGGCGCAGAGGCCCTCGCAGTAGCGGCGCTCTCTCTCCGCCGTGTTCAGGGAGGTGCGTCCTAACTGCATGGGTTCCCCCCCGGCTCCGGAGTGGGCCTCTGAGGCGGTGGAAGGCGGCGGTGGTGCGGCTCGGGAGTGGGTGGAGCTGGGAGCCGCCTCGAAGAACCGGGTCCTAAGCGTGGGCTTCGGAAGGGAGGCGAGTCGGAGATCTATCCCCAGACAGAGCTGGACCATCGCCTCGAACGTAGCCGGCAGCTCGCGCCCAGCCAACTCGGTCTTCATCCGGGTGGAAAGTCCCTCGTAGAAGGTGGTACGGAGAGCCGAGTCGGACCAGGACGTCTGCACTGCCAGCGTCCGAAACTCTGCTGCGTACTTGGAGAGGGCCCGGTCTCCTTGTCGTAGATGGTATAGGCGGGAGTCCACCACCACCTCGCTCTCAGGGTGTTGGAAGGCGGCCCTGAGCTGCTTGGTAAACGCCGCGTAGGAGTAGGCGGCCTCCCCTTCGGACCTCAGGACCGCCGTAGCCCACTCAGCTGCCTGCCCGGTGTCGAGGGATGAGAGCAGTGCGATGTGGCTCCGGGGCGTGGGGTAGCGCTATGGCTGAAACTCGAAGACAAGGGAAAGGTTGGTGAGAAAAACATCGCACTTAACCCCCGTCCCATCCCATCCCATCCCATCCCATTTTTCAGGCAGAGCTATTTTAGGTGAAGGTTCGGAAAAGGAGGGTGGAACCACCGGCGAGGAGGCATGATCAGCAGTGTGGTCGTGGAGGGCCTGATGCAGGGTGGCAACCTCCGAACGCAGATTAACCACTTCCTGCCTCGGACGCGCCATCTCGACCAACTGCTGATGCACAACCTCCCACAGCCGGGTGAGATCCGCTGGGCTAGCGTCAGGCACAGACATTCTGTCATGGTGAAGACAAGAATGCTGACTTGAGTTTCGCCCAATGTGGCGTGGTGGAAGAGCCCAGTCGTGGGTTGCACGAAGGAGCCGGTTAACCACGCGGTTAGTCTGGGAACGCTCCCTGAGGAGTAGAGATTCCCACCAAAGGAATCTGCGTTCTCTCACACACAGAGAGAGAGAGAGAGAGGATGGTTGGACTCTGGAGAGTCGTGAGTACTCACGGAACCGGAGAACCAAGGGCGACACGTTGAAAGGTTGGAGAACCAATGTCTGTGTGAAGAGGAACTCTGACTTCCTGCTTATATACGTGAGTCATTTCCGATGCCTATTGACGTCACGTGCTCTGGTGTGTGTGACCCTGCCAAATGAATGTAATGTAATGTAATGTAATTGACCCCAACAGTATAGGTTTATTCAGCACCATAAATTAATAATTAACTTCAAGTGAAGATAAAACCAACAACTAAGGATATGATTCAATTCAATTCAATTCAATTTTATTTGTATAGCGCTTTTTACAACCAGGTTGTCACAAAGCAGCTTTACAGAGTCCAGGTCCGAGCCCCTAGTGAGTAAGCCGAAGATTCCTTTCTTGCTGTAGGAGTGTGTGTATTGTCTTGTATTAAGCTCATATTTAATGGTGTTTTGGTCTTTCAACACATTTGGTATTCCATTGTCATTACTTTTCTTTCTTGTTGTTTAGATATTTATTTTAGTTATGTCAGTGAAATGAATGTGGCAGAAATGTTATTTGTAGTACTAACATTGATTGAGTCACTTATTGTTACCTAAATCAAAGTCGTTCTACTCTAATCAAATAACTTATGGCGCCTTAATCATTAAGTGTTGATGGTAAATAATATTCCATATAGTATTTATTACTGTGCTCGGGAATAGGAAGTGAGCATTCCAAGAGTAGATGTGCTTGATTTCTTATGGTTCATGGAAACAGAATGGATTCAACAGATTTTAATTTGCTCATAACTGCAATAAAAGATCTCACTTAATCAGAATCTCTCTCTCTCTCTCTCTCTCTCTCTCTCTCTCTCTCTCTCTCTCTCTCTCTCTCTCTCTCTCTCTC